>JAZGTJ010001257.1:0-61329 GCA_036877575.1 Botia almorhae | reverse complement strand
TGTTTAGTGCTCCTGTTTTGCTCTGATTTATGTTAATTAATATTTTAGTTAATGTTATGATTTATGTTGTAGTTAGTTCTTGTTTCTAGGAGTTTTAGTTCTGATTCTAGTCATTTAATTTGTATTTCTTTCTGTTCTTACTTTTGTTTTGATTTGTTAATAAACCTTATAATTTTACCGCTGCCTGCATTTGGGTTCTCCTTCTTCTCGCAAACCTGACAATTCCATAAACTGCTAATTCATCTTCACTGACATACAACTTTACGAGATCTTCCATGAAAAACTGATTTTTATAAATCATTTTAATGAAAGACCAGGCCCACAGGTAAAGTGTACCTGCAGAACTTTCCCAGCAGATTTCTGCAGAATCAAAATGCGCATCATTTTAAATCTACACACGCACCACCCCTTTTCATGTTTAATTTATTACATTTATTATTAATTATTAGTAGAATTCCACAGATCTGCCTCACAAAATCAGCTCAGAAAATACCAACAATCCAACTGGGTCTGATCATAATTTTTCTATATTGTGCATTTATACAGTTAATACTACAATCATAAATAAATCTTTAACCACACTGCGTTTGTGCGTGTAGGTCTTTATTGTCATGCGTGCGTGAATGCTTGATAACCTTTACAAACACAGCACACATGCTGCTCACACACACATGCACTAACATGTCTTTTACCCCGAGAACAACTACAGAAACACTTTACTGTCACGGGTCAAGAATTCAAAGCCCCGGGGGACATCTGAGAGCCAGGCTGAGTTCTGCAGACACTGAGGCCTGAATCTAAACATGACAGCTGCTTTGCTACCAGAACCATAAATCTGAAGCCACTGGTACAGAACTCTCAACCCGTTAACTCAGTCACAGAAACCACTTAGTGAAACGATTAAGAGAAAGTCACTTCTTTCAAAGTGGAAAATCTATAATCATTCCAGATGTTATTCTAAGTTCAGATCTTCCTGATCTATACAGTGGTCATAATAAACACATGAATTGTGTTTGGGATTTCTTTGTTCTCACCTCTGCAGGTGCGCTGGTCCTCCAGGAGCAGAAATCCTGGTCTACACAGGCACTGAGCCAGATTTTCTTCGTTGATCTGACAGATCTGAGAACATCCTCCATTGTTTAATGAGCAGGGAGTTAACGCTGCAAAAAAGAGAATATTCTGTCTAACATCTCGGAATTCCTTTGGAATTCTGGGTTCCAAAGGAAGTCTAGGCTACTTGGTGGGAACTGTGGGTTTGATTCCCAGAGAACACACATACTGATCAAATGTATAGTTTTGTTTTGGATAACAGCATCTGCCAAATGCATAAATGTAAGCGTAACATGTTTCTGGTCTGGAGAAAGAACTGGTTTTAAGAACTGTACATGGTGCTCACTGCTAAGAGTGAAATCCCATATCCGCAGTGCTCTACAGGGACTGAATCTCATCCCACCCTAATGAATTTACCTTGTAGACAAGAAACACTTCCAACATTTACTTGATTTTTAAAACTGCTTGTTTTATTTTTTTTGCCTAAAAGCAGCAGCTAAATACACCACAGCTTTTAAATTGAAGCTACTGCCTTAACTTAATATTTGCTCTGTTATATTTTGTCATGTACATTTTTGAAATAGGATAATGCGTTTATCAGACCACCTGAGGTCAAAACAGTAACATCCATCCGTACAAGCACGGATGGAGCCATTCTGAGCCATTCTGTGTTAAAACGCTGGAACTTTCTGTCTGTCACCTGCTGGAGAGGAAATGAGTCTGGCAAAATATCAGACAGTGATAAACATGACAGGAAAGACTTTTAAACGTTTAAACATTCCAGCTCGGATGAGATAAATACAGTTAAAGCACCTAAACAGGCTTATGAAAATGATGTAATGCGTTATAGTTATCTGATTTTCTCATTAATGAAGTTAATTAAAGCTGCAATCCAACTTCTGTCTCTTTATCGCCACCTCTGTTTAAAACATAAAACTGCAGGTTACTTTATCAACTTTTGTTTACGTATACCAAACGAGGCCAAACTGACATGTTCTGGGAAATTTTACCACAATTATAAGCTTATATTATATCTTAAATTTTAAATCATTATAATAAAATTCCCAATGCGAAATGGAGAGTAAGGCAAGAACAGCATTTTAAACAGATCTGCTTATGGATTGCTGCTTTATTTGAACTGTTACTTTATTTGGACATAATGAAAAGCATAATGTATAATTTTATCTTTAAATTTACCTTTATATAGTTAATGGGAATGAATGCCATATTGTACCTAAGCAAAGAGGTGTTTTTCCACTCCATTGTCCACTGGACTGACAATAGCTGTAGACGTCCCCACTGGTCAGTGTGTATCCAGGGTAACAGGCATACTGGATATAATGCTTATACTGAAACAGGTCAGGATTCTTTATTGAGCGGAAGTAGAACGTTCCATGCAGGGGCAGAGGGGGGTATGGGCACACCGGCCGACGTTTCCTGGTTTGAAAATTTTGGAATCTCTAGATCTTTCCATGCTGGAGAATCAGTTGTATGTTTAGGGTCCCTCTGATTGCTTCCTTTATTTTCCTTATGAAGGTCAATGCTAGCCAATGATGTTATGTTTCTTAGAAAGCGATTTAATTGGTTAGGCCTGGGAGCCAATGTTGGAAAGCTATTTTTGACATTTGTGTGATTTGTAATGGAATGCATTTTAGTAGCTTCTTTTAGGGGCAGCCCAGACACCAGCTGGGTGGGTACGGTCAACACCTCCAGGCTAGGTGATGTACGTCCACTGGAGCTTGTTGCTGCAGATGTCTCCTGGGGCTCAGGTCTTTGATCACATCGTCCACTGCAGATGGATGGAGAGGAGCTGTCAGTTGTTGACTCTAAATACTGTGTGGAAGAGCCATGCTGAGATTCCATTAAACCAAGTGAGCTTGTTGGTGGGGAAGCAGAACTTTCTGTGGTGGTTTCATATGAAGCTTTTAAAGTAAAAGTCACTGATTGTATTTCATCTGTAGGGGACACATTTGTGCCCAACGTGCTAAAGTTTGGTGCAGATGTGGTCCAAGGAGAATTAATTGTAACGTACCCTGGTACAGTCACTGGAGTTCTTTGAGATGGTTCGTTTGAACCAAAAGTGGACTGAAGATCTTTCTCAGTTGTTTTGTATGGTGTGTCAGTAAACGTTTGATCCATGGTCTTTGTGGTAGACCTTCCAAGTTGAGTGTCCATCAGTGGAGTCAAGAACCTGGTTGCTATGGTTGTGGAGCTTAATAATGAAGATTTGAGAAAAGAACTGTCAAGATTAGACAATGATATCATGTTCCTGATTGGCTCCTTAGTGTTTTCGAAGTTTCTGATTGGTTCCTTTAAAACATCAAGCCCTCCCTTCGGTGTTAACGTTTTGTCAAACCATGACTTCTTCAACTGCTTTTTCTCGAGCGTTTTTCTTATACTTTCCTCGTCTCCTTTAAAATCAGGGATTTCAAGCAATGCTGATTTGAGAAAAGTGTCTTTGGGAGCAGTGACCGCGAGTGGATTTAAATGGCTATGCAGATGAAATTTTAAGTTTACAGGAGCATCGAGGTTCAATGTGGAGACAGTATCACGTAATGACGTCAAATGAAGAGCACTCATGATATCAGCCACTGAAAGAACCACAAGCAATGATGTAATGAGATGTGTGATCCCAGCTAACAGGGAACGTACTGTAAACGTTGACTAATATTCTCTAAAAGCTGTTAACAAAGCTGTTAAAGTTACCAAAAAGCGTTCTTGCAGTAACACTAGTAGAACTCTTTTTAACGTTATACATTTATATATATATATATATATATATATATGTATATATCACAAAACATTACAAAATTAAGAAATGTTTGAAAATTGCACTTTTAACCAAGCAATAATGGTAACAATGTCTAAAAAAAACTGGCCGTTCTGAACGTTCCAAGAAATTTTTAACGGTTTCTGTACTTAATGTAAATGTTAGGGAAACATTCTTACAACATAAAATCGTTAACTAAATAAATACACAGTCAACATTTTAAAAGTAAGCCCTAACCTTCTAAAGCAAATGGACCAATGGCATGACAGTAAATGTATTATTTAGAAGTCATAGTAGAAATGAAGGTATGTCGTGGGGTGGTGATGATTTTGATATGTACACATGGTTCAGGTACCTTTGCAAATGGGTCTGGTGCCATTCCACATCTGTCCTTTACAGTACAGCAGTGCAGAACCAAACAACCTGAATCCAGCATCACAGCTGAAGAAGGCCAGAGACCCGTCCTCAGACACCACGGTTCTGCCATACAGCAGATCACCCGGGCTGGGACATCCTGACGCTGGAGCATGGAGGACATTAAAGTATGAAATTAACATATTCGAGAGTCTATAACTCAACCCTTATGAGAGGCAATCAAATAGTTGTACAAATATTGATTTTGTACAAATGTGTATTAATATATCTAAATAAATACAAACATCTACTAAATATATATTCACTGACCGACACACAGTGGTGGGTTTCTGGCCCACTGTCCAGACACGCAGCTGCTAGTCCGGTAACCATGGATCCGGAACCCTGGATTACAGGTGAAGGTAATGTACAGTCCTCCATACCGGAAAAATGTCCGACCATTTTCCAAGTGCCCCAAACCACTGCAGCCTTTATCGGCAAAACCTATGCAGAAAACAGGTGTTCCTGTAGCTCAGCTGGTAGAGCATTGTGTTAGCAGCACAAGGGTTTTGGGTTCGACTCCCAGGGAACACACATACAAAAACAACTACAATGTTAAACTACAGGAAAAGCACAGCATTACACTTTACCAGAAGCTCCAGCTCAGTCGATAAGCGATAATCATATCTAGTGTCTACATTGGCTGCTTACCTGGAGTTAGCATCCAAAACACAGTCAAAAACCCACACAGCAGTACATCTCTCCAGCCCAGCATTACTGAACACATTTCACTGTATGAAAGAAGCCGTTGAGTGTGTCAGACTGCAAATCAAGATCTCTCAGGCACACTGGTGAGTGTCTACAACAGCAGGAATACAGGAACTAGAGCCCAGACTGGGAGACAGGGCGGAAAAGAGGAGGAGACAAACAGAGGGTTATGATGTGTTGTTAAGGGATCACCAGTTGACAGCAGTCAAGTCGATGTGATTTTATGAATCAGAAAGTATTCTGAGATTGGCAATCATGTTATTTATGCACGCTGTTCCGTACTAATTAAATGTGGAGCGCTGTTGAGTCGGAAATGATGCAGTCTGTCTCTGAAAAGTTGTAAACTGAAGAGTTTTATGATGCACAAATTAAATAAACATTTAGACATTCAAACCCAGCTGCCGTTGCACAATGAAAACTGTTGCAATTTATTTGAGGTGGATTCTAGAAGTTTATTACAAGGTCCTCTGAAATACTTCATTCTGATTGGTCAATCACAACATTATTTAAATATTTATTGTATAATCTGTATGTTTGACCTTTGCCCCTGACAACATATGTAAATTGTTAATCTACAGTTTAACAAAACATACAGTTTCTTAACACAAATAGTTATGATTGGATGAACATTTTACGGTCCTTCGCCTTCCACAAATGATATATATTTTCACAAGGTACCATCACAATGAAAGGACGTGGAAGCAGCATAACAAAAAACATTACTGGAAAACATCACCTACCCAGCCTTTAAACCTGAAAACCATCCAATCCAAACACTAGACATATAATTAACAAGCCCAACCAATGGGAACTGACTAACCGGTTCCAACCAGTTATCATAAGGAATATAAATCTGTAAACATGAAAAGTAACAATTTAATATTTGCACCAGTTAAACACCCTGTATGAACAGCGGTCTGCGGAGGCGGCATGCTGCATCTCTCAAATACAAGATGCCCAAGGTTGCTAAGCAACTCTCTCCCCATATAGGTTTTTAGGAATCACTGGACGGATAGGTGTGCAGTCCAGATTCGAAATCAAATGTGCTAAGAGATTTCCAAAGGTGTGCTAAGGGACATCTAAATTCAAATAATAAAAAATTATATGCAAATAAATTCTATTTAGCACCACCATTCATTTCGAATGTCTCCAATTAATATGCTAAGTTAACAAAAAAATAAAATAAAAGACAGAGTTTAGATCTGTAATGACAACCACGTGCTGTCTGGTGATCAAAAAAAGAAAATAACTTAAGCAGACATGTATGATTATGCCATACTGACACGCCCCCTCTTTCCGAAACCCCGCCCTACAAAGAATCTGTAGTCATATGGCACAAGAGAGGCAATGTTGACGAAATACAAACACAAACAATTGATTATAATGCTAAATATGGCGCTTATTAGATTTGCTTCATCTACTCCATGCTTCGCTTCCGGTGCTGTGATTGACAGGCAGAAAAAACTCTTAAGTCTTCTGACAGGCTAAACCCAGAATCTGGAAAGTCACTGTTTTTATAACGGTCTGCTTGATGGAGTGTAAGAGTTCAATTAAAATAAACTGAACTTGAGTAAAGGGAAAGAACTGGGAGGTCCAGTAGGAAAACAGACTGAATTTACTCGGAGTGCTGTAAAGATATAAAGACTATCGGCTACACGCATCTCTCATCTCTCAAATATGAGATGAATATACAGATCTCTGTTCAATCAACAGAGAGTGCAGTGGTAAAACCAGACCAGAGTTCAGACCAGAGTTCAGACCAGAGTTCAGACCAGAGTCCAGACCAGAGACAAGACCAGAGACAAGACCAGAGACCAGACCAGAGTCCAGACCAGAGTCCAGACCAGAGTCCAGACCAGAGTTCGAGGCGTGTGAAACTCTTTATCAGGTATATACGTTAAGTATTAACCTACTATACCGTATAGGAATAAACTAAAGCAAAAGTCAAACATACAAAACAGACTATACTGCAATTACAGATACGTACAGGACGTGCTTTAACGTTACCTTTCTGTTGCTCATTGTTAAATTGAGAAATTACGACGCAATAGGATGAAACGCTGATAAACAATAATCAAACATTCATTTCCAAGCGCGCACCGATGCGCTGGAGACGCACCACAAGTGTCAGACGGCGCTCGTGACTGGAGCGCGTCTTTTACTGACGCTCGCCGATCAGCTGTGGTCCGTTTCCACATCGACAGCGTCCAAAAGCCCCATCTGTATTACCAGCAAAACTACAACAAATTGGTGCAAATGCTGGTTTGCACGCTCTTTAAATGTGTAGATCAGTGACTCCCTTATGGCGTACGCAGCACTGGTTGATGGGAGCGGTGTAGTTTTGACGCGTCGCAACGTAGATGAAGCGTCATCTGTGGAGCTGGAGGGGAACCCTTGCCTTGAACCCTTTACAAATTTATGAGCTTTAGATTTACGGCAAACGGCCATCGTTTGACTGTGCTTTTGGTGACACGGTTAAAATAAACTTACAAAACAGACTATGATCAAAACGTTTATTTTAACAGTTAAATATTTATCCATTAAAACAATTAAAACATTTAAAAATAAAGTTCAAGCGCCAGCCACTGCAGCCGGAGACCGCCGGCGTCTCAGCTGATCCCAGGCCTCCAGAATCTCCCGACGCGTCACGACTCGGCGGCGGCTGGAACAGGAGAGACGCGCCGCCTCTGACCCCACTCTCTGGAGGAAATACCGGTTTACACCCCTGGACTCGTTAACGCGTCTCATTTCTGTCGGGTTTGCCTGTGTACGACAGAGAATGCACACAAATCTGTTTGGTAAAGTTTACATAATGTTTGTCAGTATACAACAATGATCGTATGCAACGCACCTGTTGTCGGGCCGCGCGCATGAACGCAGCATGGCTTCTAGTTTTTGAGATCGTGCTTCCTGATGTCGCGTACTGTTTGGTTTTAAGTCCAGGAGCTTTCATGATGGTCAAAACAGCATATAAACAATACTAACCAACTCAACCCGCATTTTAATACATACGTAATCAATCACCTAATGACTAACAAGCAGGTACATGCAGCCAAAGGCCCTTTAAGGTAAGTCACGTCACTCGGCGGCCATATTTGCACCGCCACCGGCCAGCTCGTACAAGCCCAAACTTTGACTGGAGAAGACGAATAAAACAGCAGTTCACTTATTGTGTTTTCAGAGTATGTTTAAGACACATGAAGCCAAACTGACAATTCCCAGGAAATCGGACGCGACAACTCAAATTATGAATCAGTATTATACATTTACCGTTGTGAATCAAGATACGGAGATCGTGTTGAGCACTGATCTGTCATGCACTTGCTCAATACATTACAGCTATACAGCTAATACAGCTATAAATTGTTCTACATCATTAGTCGTAACATTTTATTTAGCGAGTGATCCAGAAAGCATGTTAACGAATATGATTAGTTTGAATTTGAATCCAGTTTTGTATAAAAACATACCTCTGAAATAATAGGTCAAGAAACAGATGTTAAAAAAAACAAAATTCATTAAGCGTTTATGTTGACTATGATCCTTCATTTTAATTTCATCAGTGACCATTCTAGGAAAGTGTTGCAGATGAAAGAAGTTCCTGACTTTCAAGCAAGTTCACTACCACAATTTTGAAAGTTTATGCAAGATAGATCTCATCTCTTTCTACCAAAACAGTTTGATACTGGTGATTGATATTGGATAATTGGTGACAAAGGTGTGTTTTTAACACCATATTAACACACCTGTAAGAAATGTCATCTTAAAGTGTGCCAATAATAAACGAAACTGTTTAATAAACAAAAATACTCTTGCTTTTTTTTGAGGGAATTTGTGAGATCTTTTTTTAGATGAACAATTGCTGTAAATGCAAAAATACATTAAAATGTAATAATCAGAAAGACCAGTTATTTAATATCATAAATTCACCTCAACGTCATAAAATATTTGCATATGTATTTAAATACCTGGAACTCCGTTATTTTGCATATTTTATACCGTTCTCGTTATTTAATCTGGATTTGTAGAGTTTAAAGGCATTTATTTCTAGAAACATTTTATGCATCTATCTATGTATATATAGGGACAGGATGTCATACTTGCCTGTCAAATTATTTGAAAAGCTCCACACACTGCGTTCATGTGTGTTGGAGGAGGTGCTGCTTTGGAGAACGCTCTAAACGGAGGACGAGATCTCATGCTTTCAGAGCTAGTTTGTGATTGCAAGCCTCTTCAAAACTGCCTAACCTACCTTGGAGAAATCAGGTTCGAGAAAAAAACCTCACTGCATCTCACACCTGCCCTCCCACCAACAGATTAATAATGATGCTACGCCTTTAAAACCCTCTTCCCAAGTCCAGAGGCAATGCTTTAAACTCTTCAAAAACATCAAAAACTGCTCGTTGTTCAGTGGGTAATTAGAATGCACACATGACATTGACTCTCTAAGTCTGACCGTGAGCAGAGCTGCTTGTAAACCCCAGCCTGTGCCACAGGCAAAGTCACTCTTATCACCAGCTGGTGGGGTTGAGCTCGTACAGAGAACCCTTAAGCACCCGGGGGCCTCTGTTGCCCTTGGCCGCCCACTTTCCTGCCAGCTTGAAATTATTCACAGGAAATCCTGCTCCTCTGAGACCTGTGCTTTAATAAACAGGCACTAAAACGCGACTCCGCTTCTCTATCTGGTCCCAAAATGTTATGTTAATGTCCTGTTTTGCTATTTTGAGCTCATTGTAAGAAGGGAAATGTTGTAAGACACCAACTAAAGTTAAAGCGAGACAAACAGCCATTGTGGGAGTTTAATGGTTTTGCATGAAAAGTATCACAGAACCTGGTTAGGAAGAATCAGTAACTGCTGATATGCTTTTTTCTCGTTTAAATGAGGAAAAGTCCAAAAACCTGGAGAGAACGACTCGGTCCGAGACTCACTGTCACCTGTGCTGCAAATTCGTATCAGAAAACAAAGAGAGGAACATAATTCAAACAAGAAGTACTTCTGTTACACGCATAAAATGCACTCTGTACATTATAACTATTAACACACCAATGTTTCATTAAATAATCTCCATGAAATATAGAATTATTACACATTAAATATTTATACATTCTCTTGTGTATAAACTAAAGCTCTTACAATTCCACAGATTCTCCCCTCCCGAAGTTTCCATATACAAATACATAATTCATATCATCATCAAGTCAACAGAGAACTGAACCCAGATGTCATGAAGAAGTATATAAATTCTATCAAATGTGGATGCTTTTAAAAAAGAAACGAATCTGAGAAACAACTATCGCCACCTTCTGGCTGGAAGTGGCATTGTTTACCACTGCATGAACAATATGGTGTAGCCTTCCATAATGTAGGTAGCCAAGAAGGACAACCAAGTACCAAGTCAGACGTTGGGTTCTCCTCTAAAGAGCCGTTTCCTTCAGATCGTTAAGGTTCGGCATCCTCGCGCGGGCGGCTCTGGTGAAGCCGATACCATTCTGCCCAACTTTGTTTGCCATTTGATCTGGGTACGGCGCCCCCTCGGCCCTAGTCAAAGCAGAGACATGCCAGCTGGACTCGATCTGTCCTGGCAGAGGGTAGTTGTGGGGTTTGCGACTCTTGGTGTTGGGGGTGACGCTGCCGACCGGGTGCCCCCTGCTATCATTCAGGTTCCCTTTGGGAGGGGCGTTCGGAAGGGGATGGAAGCGTAGGTCTGCTGAGCGATCAGGAGGTGGCGGCTGATTGGACGTAGCAGGAGAGGAAAGGTGCAGGAGTTTACGGAGAGATTTCAGGGGCTGGTTCTGAAAACGGAAAGTGAGGCAGATACTGTACGCATAGGTCTGAAATAAAATATTGAGCTTCAAATTAATTTACGGCTGCAAATCTTTTACTCTAAGCCTGGAGGTTTATTTACGAACTAAACACCACTGCAGCCAATACACTGCAATTAATGTAGAGAATGAGAACTGCTTTCATACCGTTTGTGAAGCTGTGACCTTGAGCTACAGAAAGGCACACCAAAATAAAAGTCCTTAGAGAAAATGTGTATTTCTTTACACATGCTCTTTAAAAGCGTTTATTTAAATAACAAATAAATCTCAGATGTTTCTCATGAAATTGCTCAGGAGAAATAAAAACAGAAACTGTACAATTACAACTGTAGATTGTAGCAAAAATAATCTGGATTTGGATTTTGGACTTTGCTTCAGGTTCCTCACCTGAGGCTGCACGTCTGGTCTCTTTTCGGGAGGCCAGGTGTTGTCTCTTTCCCGGTCACGATCCCTCTCGCGGTCACGATCCCTCTCGCGGTTTCGGTCCCTTTCCAGGTCGCGTTCCCGGTCGCGATCCCGGTTGCGATGACGACTGCTGTGATGAGAGGAGGACTTCACAGGTCTCTGTATCACGAGCTGCTCCTGCTGGCCATCAGGAACCTGCCACAGAAAGCCAGTGGAATCTGAGGCTGATCGAGAACATTTCCTCAAACAGAACGCACCGAAAATCACGTGCATGGGGACAGAGGACTGAGAACGCCCCAAAACACTTCCTCTTAACTAACATACATTATGCATCTATCAGGGATAGGCGAGTGTCATAAAGTTTGTCATAACCATATAATAAATATCTAACTGTCATTATTTATATTATGACAAACGTAACAAATCAATCCTAATGGTCCCAAAGTAATTTTCATTATGCCAAACAAATCTGACATGTTTTCTTAAGATACATTTTGAGGATTTTTTACATTTTTCTCTCACAATAGCGGAGTGTTTTGGGACATGACCAGTTTCTGCCCCTTTGTACCAGAATGTGCAAGTATTAAATTATTCTAAGTGTGTGTGCATGAAGACAGAGACTCGAGTTAAAAGAAATTTCCATCTGCTCTGTCCTGCCTTTGCGGAAAGGCAGATGTGAAAACGTGCGTTTCTTTCTGAGCAGGCGCTGCTGAAGACGCCTATGTGGTCCATGCACCTCACAGAACACATGCTGATGTGGCTGCGATGCTAACAGTAACCAAAGCATTGCTGTATGTGTGAAACACAACCATTCAGATCCATTATATCAACATGCGGTAAATACTAATTTACACTAATGGGGTGGTTCGACATTTTAAAATAAACCTGAAACAACTTCTACGAACCAAACATGATTCATATTAAATTATGAGGCTGTCTGGGGGCTGCCAGCTATTCAGCCAATACACCAGTGCTGCCGGCAGACGTTGTGCGTATGTACAAAGATGCATTAGGCTTAAAGACGAACAAAAATCAGTTTTAGCTTTTTATATACACTTTTTTTTTTTTTTTTAAATCGCAGCCATCTGGAACTACCAGTTTTTAATCACAACGCGTTAAACATAACGCAAGTCATTTTTTCGATTTCTGCGCCAGTGGCACACAAATTACACACTTCACCTTGAACACTGAACTCTGAGCCCGATGTTGACATGGATCTGTGTCTTGTGTTCATTAGAATAAACAAAAAGCTTTGTCAAATACACAAAAATGACAAGACACCCAATCATAAAACATACACACAGTAAAATAACATGCAATGGAGTTTGTGTTTGTTTTGTGTTGTGGCGCGGTTTAATGCGAGCAATACCATAGGCTGCGCCACGACAGGCAGCACTTTGACAGAAGAATTATGCTTTAAGCTATTCTTTGAGTTAAAGAGGGGAAAAAAGCCCTTCTTGACGCTCGAGTTCCTTCCCGCGTCGCCCTCCGTCTGCAATATAAGACGCACAAAAGCCCAGCGGCTCGTTCTATTAACACCGAACATCTTTTGTTGTTGAATACAGCAGATGAACATACGGTCCTCTGGCTCAATGTTTGTGGACAGAATGGATTCTGTCACATGCTGCTTGGGTCTGCACTGGTCTCCATATGTTTATGGGGAAATGGTACTGAAAGCTGAACTGCTCTTCTGAGCGTCTTGCTGGACTCTGTTGGGCATAAATCAGACTGAGGGACACGAAACATCAAGAGATGCTAAAATGGACGACTTCCTGTTGTAGGTTGATAACCTTAACAAACTAATTCCCGCCCAGAGTCTCAGCCAAACTGAAGACACTCTAAATCGAATAAAAAACTACAAAACAACAAGTTACATTATATAATGCTTAACAAATCATTCGTTTAAAATTATAAATGTCATGAAAAGTCAAAGAATATTCAGTTTTATATAACTGCTCTGCAAAAGCCCCCAGGATTCCCTTCAGGGGCCGCCGGGGGTTATAAACACTGATCCTATCAGAATCATACACCCCTCATCTTCTTGTTACTTCTGTAGCCACTTAAATGGCTGACTAATAAATTTCAAGAGGGGAAAGCTCCTATCTGTTCTAGTGATTACGAGAGACAGTGTTCGATTCATCTATCCTAGACTATCACCTCACGAACACAATACATCATTTCAATTCAATGACCAGCGGACAGACATACAACAATAAACACACAGCAGCTAAGCAACACAATACATACACTTAAAGTAATAAACACATACAGAGGAGGTTCTCCTGGCTAAAGCATTACTGTCTCAGTTCTGCATTCGATAACATTTTTCAAAGACGTTGTTGATGGACAGTAAAGATAGAATGAACGTTCATTACCGGCTGCGACTTCTTCTTCTTTTTCTTGATGGCTCTGAGGAAACCCTGCTTCTCTTTCTGTTTGGGAACCTCAGGTGGGTTCATCACCATCGCCTCCGAGTTACTCCTACAAAATATAAATCCAATCGCATAAATGAACATGGTGACAAGTCACAAAATTCAAAAGAAAGAACATATACATTCAGCATCAAGAAAATAAAGTCTATTTTTAGAACCATAAGGATTGCAACATTATTTTCATGTCAAAAATCCATAAACAAGGTCCGAAAATTATTAAGTGACCATTTAAAAACCAGCATTAAATAAACCAGATTAAAATACTTTACATCACATAATTTGTTAGCCAAGAATGTGAAGAGAACACGTTCACAGTACAGTAGGTACTTACTGTACATACAGTAGGTACAGTATGTACAGTATGCATATTTTCTGCACCATTTGAATCACTAATCAGTAATATCACAGTTGCTGAATTCCCCGAAGAAAATGATCATATTTTTACACACACTGATTTTTTAGAAATTCATAGCCAAATATTTCATGTAGTCACATTCACCTTAACAAAGCATCTTCTCAAAGCTCATGCAACACAGACAGAATGATTTATTTGTCAGAAACAGGGCACGCTGCCTCAACAAGCTCGTGTGCTCACCAGGGGTCGAAATTAGTTTGCCGTTTGGGGTGGTTAGTCATGGCTGTGCTTTCTGCTGCTACCGCCTGCACTCTGCTCTGCCCGGCGCTCTCATGGAATGAGTTATCTGGACGAGGGGAGGGGACTTCACAAGACAGAACAAACAAAACCAGAATTAGCAACACAAACATAAAGAAAATTGTATCATTCATTAATTAATCCTCACAACAGTAACTGTTGAATTGAGTTCTATGAGGTTACACAGCACAGGCGATGTTTTGAAAAAGGTTTGTTCAGACAAACAGCAAAAATCTGAAGCAACATTTTCATTTTTTTCCTCTCCACACTTACAGCTACTCTTAATTGTTGCAGAATAATGTATTTTACCCTGGTGATGATCCTTAAGGCATTATTATCCCAGCTAATAGGAAACGTGTTCAGAATGTTGACTAACGTTTTCTACAAGTTTAAATAATGTTCTTGTAACAAAGAAATAACGTTAATACAATGCCTAAAATGTTCCTACAACTTTCAAAATAACATTAATGGAAATGTTAGGGGAAACGTTCTTACAACATAAAACTGCTAGCTGGGATAGCAACCGATTACACTGCCTGAACACACTAATCTGTTTTGATCACATGTCAGTCACATTTGACAACCGGTACTGGCTGCAGTGTGAACAAATCTGAGGTGCACAGATGAAGGCCACATCTGGCCTGGTGTTTTTCACAGGGTACCTCTGTAGAAGCTTCCGACTCTACGAGGCATTGAGTCACTGTAGATGATTCTGTTCTCCTTGGACGAGGTTCCTTCTTCCATATGAGTGTCATGGTACATCCCAGCCTGGGTTACTAGAGGTCGCTCGCACTGTAAAACAATACAGAAAACTGAGAGCCCCGTTTTCTACGGCTTACTGTACATGTGCACTTTGTTTTACTGTAACTGAATATTTGCTTGGGGAGAAAGGAAGATGATTAAGGGAGAAAAGAAGAGGTAAGAAGAAAACTGTGAAGAGACTGTAAAGGGATAGATCAACTGTCCCTTTAACCAAGCTGCTAGATACCCTGCTGAAACGTCCAGCTTAGGCCAATGTCAGTTTCCATGGTTGTTTAAGCTGATTTGGTTTGACCAGCAGACTGGTCAACAAGCATTGACTTTCTGGTTAAGTCCAAGCATGTCTAACAGATTAGGCTAGTTAAGAAGACTGATCAGAACACCAGTATTCAAAAATAGAGACAGATATAGAAAACATATGCTGGTTGTTGCGACAGGGTATTTAATGCTAAAGACATCAGCTAGCAGTTAATATTATGACATTTACAAAACATCCATATCAACAGATAAAAGGACTAACTAGCAACCCAGCTAACAGAACGTTTTCAGAACGTTGACTAACGTTCTCTAAAAGCTCTCGGTTATCACAACATTATTGCAGTAACATTAGTACAATGTTTTTTTATGTTATATATATATGTTAAAAACTTTATATGTTAAGCTGTTAGTGAAACGTTTTGAAAATGTTACAAAATTTAAAAAATGCTATAACATTTTTATAACCAAGAAATAAAGTTGATACAACGTCTAAAAAAAAACTTATCTAGAAATTTCAAAACCACATTTTTAACATCTTTGCTACTTAATGGAAACATTAGGGAAACGTTCTTACAACCTACAATTGTTAGCTGGGAATGGTCTGCAAGCTAAATGGCATTAGCTTTTATGATTAATGTATTAAAAACAAAGATAAGACGAGGCATAAACAACAAAACATGTAACATTTAAACTTGATTTATATTTACTGTGTGTGTGTGTGTGTATGTGACTGTGTGTGTTTATATGGGTTTTGAAGGTCCTTTTGGGACCTCGGACCTCGTTTTTTGGGCGTTGTGTATGGAAGGAAGCTGTGTTGTCCCTCGTAGAATCTTTAATCGGGGGGCGAGAGTGAGGCTTCTCTTTGGGAGACTGGTCATTCTGCAGACATAAACACACAGCAAAATAAGCAGACACTGGAAGATGCTGGGACTGTGTGCGTGTGTTTCACAAACGTGTGAGTCAAGCCCCATTTAGACTGGATTCGTTTTCTCTTTAAGCATCAGGCAAATCTATGTCTAAGATGTACGTTGTTATATTAACACACATCTGTGTTAATGAAGCACGTTAGCTTATGTTTTTGACTCATCCAAAAGGAAACTTGTATTGCTTATAGGTTGAGATAAAGCCTGAGAGACTTCATTTCAATGAAGTTGTATTTAAGACTATCAGCTGACATACTGTCAGGGTTAAAGAGTCAGGGTTGAGGCCATATTTAAATTTCGGACTTTTTGGCTGCTGGTTTAATGTGCATATGTCCACATGTCCTTCCATAACACCCACAAACTGACACTCCCTCACTAAACTACACTAAACTACAACAAACTACAGTAAACTACACTACAGTAAACTACACTACAGTAAACTACATTACAGTAAACTACTAAACCACAGAGATTCCAAATCAAAGACATTTATTCTAATAATTGTAACTCAAATATTGTTTGGAAATCTAATCCCATCAGCATTGGTGCTTATCTTTGTGTGTGGGGGAGTGAGTGTTCGACTGTGTAATCATGTAGTTGTGGACACAATGACATAAACCATGAGCGCAGCAGAGCCATATCTTAAATTAGATCACATTAAAACACATGCAAATGAGCGCGCGCACACACACACACACACACACACACACACTCTAATCTTCTGGCCTGCACAAGCACTGTTCACATTATTGCTGTTTGCTAGCAGTAGAACAACAGAACAGCAGAAAGTGTCTTTGCTTGGGTCACTCCTTTGCTGGAAAGCAGAGACATGTAAATGCTCATAACAGGAACTGTTAGTCAAACACCACAGGACATCGAGATAGGAGCAGAAGGTCACTGACCCTGCTCAGATCTTGCGTGAGCTCCTCTCGAGAGGAGCTCGTGTTGTGGCGTGGGAGCGTTCTGTGCTGCAGCTGCGGCGAGAGGAGCTGCAGACTGCTGGCACGCGTCGGCACGCCCTGCCCGACCACCAGACCCACCTCCTGACCGTGCGGCCGGTGGCGATCTCTCCGCACATACATGGAGTGCCGGTGGGGCCGCTGCTGCGAGGAGAAGGGGCTTGTGTAGCCGAGACCGTAAGGGTAGGACTCATGCGGGGAGGGGAGATTGTGAGGGTGCACACCCCCTGCGGCCCTGCTTGGGTCAAGCGTGTCGGTGGCCTTGGGTTCGTCTGGTGTTTTCTTCCGACCCGAAGAACGTCGTGAGTCCAGAGTGCCCCCCTCCAGGCGTTGGTTCCCCCGGCCACTAGGACTGTGACCCTGCCGTTCCACCCCAGCGTGCCGCTCCGCTCTGGGGCTGCCGGGAGCTGCGTTAAGATCCAGGCAGCTGGTTGGGAAGTACCGGGAACCTGATCCTGATCCCGCCATGGGATCGTCCAGGTGGAGTCGTGTCTCGGCGAGGTTCCCCACGGACTTGGCGTCATTCAGCGCCCCGTGGCTCTTGGACAGGCTGAGAAAGGATGAGGAGCTTTTGGAGGAGGACGTGGAAGGCATGGATCCGTGCGAGGATTCCATGTAACTATGGCGACTGTGCTTGTCCCCAGACTGCAGCGTGCTGGTCTTCCCTTCCAGGAAGGATGAGTGGCGGCCAGGTTTGGAGGACTTGAGGTACTTTCCAGTGGATGTGTCTGTGCCTGCAGTGACGCCTGCAGCTTTAGGCCCCAGGTTGAAATCGAACTCAGTCTTTCCTTTAGAGTCTTTGGGGCTGTGGAGGTGGGGAAGGTTGTTGTTGGCCAGCTCTTTGCTGCTGGAGGCGGAGCGGTTCAGGGTCTGGGTCTGGTAACTCTTGGGGTGTAGGGTGGGGCTCAGGGTGGTTGAAGTTGACATGTTACCGCCGTTAAGGAAGCTGTCGGTACTCCGGTGGAGATCTTCGTGGCGCGGTAAAGACGAACAGTCCTTACCGTTAGCACGGCGGTGACTGGAACTCTTACCCCCATGACTCCTGCAGAGGGATTACCAACAGATGCTTGTGATACATACAACACAACACGAAAAGGACAAAGTATCATAACACTTTGTAGTAATTTACAATTACTTTTTCATTTATGCATTTGGCAGATGCTTTTATCCAAAGCGACATACAGTACGGCCAAGATTTTACAGGTGTGTGTGTGTTTACTGGGAATTGAATCCACAATCTTCTGTTCTGCATGAGATACCAGTGGATGTATACAAATGGAACCAGATGATTTATACAAATGTAATCATTTAAAAGACATTTTAGCAATATGTAATGTAACACTAGATATACACAGCAGGATACCGACCGGCTGGGAATGGTGTTGTCTCCATGGTAAGGTTTTCTTTTCGAGCGGGGTGGGGTGGGCGAGGGCGGAGCGGGTCGCTCCGTACCCCTTAGACCCTGAAACACTGGGTGGTTCAGACACTGCTCTGTCAGAAAGCGCTCGGTCGGGTTCAGACACAGCAGGTTCTGATAAAGAGAAGAGGAGGACGGTCACGTCACAGAAGTACAATAACTCATTCAAATTCCTTCTTTAATAAACACTTCGTTCTGCAGTTTATTTTAAAACAAATTAACACCAAATATAACTGCTGGGATCAAAGAGGAAGTTGTTTTCTCTGATGGATGTTGCAAACTGCTTTACCTTTATTAAATCCAGCATGAGTCCGCTGATAATTCCCAAATATCTCCGCTCAAGCGTTTGAGGGTGACTTACGGTCGGAAACTGTCACACACACACACAACAATAGTGTTTTAGATGACAAATCTCTCTGGTGACCTGCTGCCAAATCTTTCAGATGTAGTCTAAATCCACAACACATTTTTAAAAATCCCTCATATGTGTGTGTGTGTGTGTGTGTGAGCAAAGCTGTCTCGCTGCCTTTTAAAGATAACAAGTACGAAACCTCCTATGTAATCAATTTGGAATACAGTGGGCAGCAGCACACACACACACACACACACCAAAAAACGTTGTTCCTAAGTTGCTAGTGGAACGTTTTTAAAATGTTACAGATTGAATAACGTTTATAACAAACAATAACTTTAATACAACATCTAAACAACCAGACATTTTAAACATTTCTTGAAATTTCAAGATAAAAATGTTTAACGTTTATGTTACTAAGGGAAATGTTTGGGGAAACGTTCCTACAACCTAACATTGTTAGCTGGGATTCTGCGCGGGGAGGCGGCTATGTGAATATTATGTACTGTGATCAATGCTGTCAGAACAGAGCCAGTTGTGTTTCACACTGGCACATAGGGATACATGAGTCATAGGCAGTCACTTATTCAGAAAACTGGGATTCGTGCCACAGGAATAGAGAGAGGCGAAGAGGCAGCGACAGAAAAGCACAAAACCGAACAGGACAGTAAAGAGTGAATCAGAAGACACATCCTCACTCTCAGCCCGGCGAATCGAGGGTTGCTGTAGAAAAGCTTCATCTGTTCTGGTGGTAACGGCCCCAGCACCTTCTGAATGGTGAAGAGCTGGTCGATTTCACTCTCGCCCGGAAACAGGGGCTGCCCGTCGCTCAGCTCTCCCAAAATACACCCCACTGACCACATGTCCACCGCCTTCCCATATGGAGCCCTGCGAGAGCCAAGCCAAAGACAAATATAAGTCAAGCATCGACCCCTTCATTTCAGTGGCAAGCTCACCCCCCCATCACTGAAGTGCTGCAGTGTTGGATGCTAGATGGGTGCATACTGTTCAAAATTTTGTCATCAGTTTGATTTGAGGTATGATTCACGACTGTAAGAGGGTGCGAGAGCGTAAAATGCCGTTTAATACTTTGGCGATTGTTAGGAGGGTTGGAGATTGTAGGGTTAGGAGGTGTCTAAATGCCTAAAAGTGGTCCCTGACTTAATAGCAAGCACCACAAATAGTGAGGAAGAGGGATAAGATGCATACCAAACCCGAGAGAGAGGGAGAGACCCTGGTAGAGAGACAGACATAACACTGAGACACAAATCTTTGCACCAACACACAGCGAGAGGGAGGAGAGAATATTTGTGTGGGTGGAATTTAAATGGTGAGAGTTTCAAAAAATGTTCCACTGTGTTCATCCAATTGAGCAGCACACACTGGAAAATAACACTTCAGCGCGACAGGGACAAACAATCATGCACCACACACATGATGTCACATCCAACGGATCTGTCAAACTGACATGTCTATAGAAAACATGCCCTCATCGCATGTTACCGTATTTTTAAGGTTGATTTTTCATGCTCTCCTTTGGCTTTACAGATCATGTTGTGATGTCTCAGGAAACAAACTATGTTACCCAGCTCACCATTTTGAGCTGTGAGCACATTTCTCTAACGTTTGCATGACATAAGCCTTAAAAATGTTATTTTATAAGTCATATTGTATTATAAGACATACAAAACGTATTCAAAACGTGCAGTACTTTAGACGTTATTCAAATATTTTTTAATTCTGTAACGTTTTTTAAATGTTCCACTAACTACTACTAGAATAATGTTTTTGACGTATGACATATCATGTAAAAAAGGTTCTACTAACATTACTGTAAGAATATTTTGTATAATTTTGAGAGAACTTTTAGAATGTTAGCCAACGTTCTGAGAACACAGTACAGTACAGTACAGTACAGTACAGTAAAGCCTCAGTACATCAGGACTCACCCCAGCAGCAGTTCAGGCGAGCGATACCACCTGGTTGCCACATACTCGGTGTAGTTCGCATCGCTGCCCTCAGAGAGGTTGCGGGCAAAGCCTGGAGGTGAGCAGCCAGGGCAGAGAGAAACAGGAAATAAACGAGGAAGAAGGAAATGAGAGCAGAAGGACACATGAAAGAAAGTTATTTGGCATAAGCAATGCTTCACAACATTCAGAGCTCTTAATTAATCTCGCCTCTAAAAATAAAAGTCTTTGAGAAGCCTGTGAAGTGAGTCATGCAATGATTCCTGTAGCCTTCAGCTGAGAGGCAAAACTGAACCCCGAGCCAATATACATTCATTACATATAATGCATAATCCTGTCCTAGCTAACAATTTTAGGTTGCAAGAACGTTTCCCTAACATTTCCATTAATAACAAAAACATTTAAACGTTTATTTAAATGCTCTAGGAACATTTAATTTTTTTAGTTTTTTAAAGGTTACTGCTTGATTGTAAGAACATCATAATTTAAACATTTTTAATTCAGCAATTTTTTTAAAACGTTTCCCTAAAAACTTGAAAATAACATTTGATATATTTTGTACTTAACATACCTAAAAAGATTTAAAAAAACATTGCAAGAACATTTTTGATAACTCTAGCATTAGCCAACGTTCTGAAAACGTTCCCTGTTAGCTAAGATGGTCTTTCCAAACTACCAACATCGCAGAAGATTTTTCTTTTCTGTGATCTGATTGGACATTTCAGTAATCTGTAATGTGTCGTTAAGATCACTTTTCTGGCATGACCTAAAATCAACTAAACATATTTGCACTGCGGTGAATCAGGTTTGACACCAAAATCATTTACTGTGTGAATTGGACAAAACCTCTTCCACTCAAATCCAATTTGAGGCCGCTTTTGTTTCCAGACGTCACTGAGGAGCTTGTGACGCCTGGAAAGAGTCTAAACAGCATTCGGCAAGAGAGACCAGCGTGAATATGGGGGTGGCTGATCCTGAATCAGGCGAGAGAGTCTCTGCTCACCGAAATCACACAGCTTCAGGATATCATTAGAGCTGATGAGGAGATTTTCGGGCTTGATATCTGCAAATGAGATGAAAAGGAGACTTAGATTTTCTTACTGAACTCACATTGTGCTGTGGACATTTTATACACAGAGATCGTGGCATAAACGACAACAAACGTCGACCGTGACAAAAACAGACAGCAATTACATCACAGAAGATTTCATATTACACGTGTCTGTTAAACTACAAGAATAAATGATACAAGGTTTTAATGTTGTAATTAGCTTGTTTATAAAAACGTTACTCAAATGTTTTTAATTCTGTAACTTTTCCAACGTTCCACTAACTACTTAAAAATAACGTTTTTGATACATACGATATAAAGCTAAAATACCACATTCTACTAACATTTTTTGGTAACCGAGAGAGCTTTTAGAGAACGTTAGCCAGCGTTCTGAGAACGTTAGAACGTCCCCTGTTAGCTGGGAGTGTCTTACCCCTGTGAACGATCTCATTCTTGTGGCACCAGTGAATAGCTTTGATCAGCTGAAAGATGTAGCTTCTGACTTTATCAGGTAGGGCACCATTAGGCAGTTCCTCCAACAGCTCCAGCATGTTCTGAAATACACAGCAGAACAATCTGAAACATACGACTGCATCACCCCTTTAAATCACACATTAAACTGTAGCTTCATAAAACAATCAATTCATAAGCATTCAATTCACAGTGTGGAGCAGGTCAACAATGACTATGCAAATGATGATTAAATCTACTTGCAAGGATAAAGACTGGTTTCAGGTACTGCTGAACCTTGGTTCCAAACCTTCTACTTGGATTTAGACTATGGTTTGCTTACTATCCCAGCTAACAATTTTAAGTTGTAAGAACGTTCCCCTCACATTTCCATTAGTAACAAAAATGTTAAAAATGTTATTTTGAACGTTCTGGGAACGTTTTCATTTTTTAATTTTGTAACTTTTTAAAACATTCCACCAACTACTTAAAACTAACGTTTTTTGTTTTATATATTAACGATAAAACAACATTCTTCTAACGTTACTGAAAGCACCGTTTTGATAACTTCAACAGCTCTTTTGGAGAACGTTAGCCAACGTTTTGAGAGCGCTCCCTGTTAGCCGGGCTGTTGTTTTTAAGTATAATTCAGGTCAGTACAAGTAAAAACGCGGGTGGAGTTTTTTGGGGTGGAGCTCACCTTCTCTACATATTCAAACACTAGATAGAGTTTTCCTCGTCGTCGGAAGGCCTCTTTCAGTTCCACGATGTTGTCCTGCTTCAACGTTCGGAGCATCTTGAGCTCTCGTAACGTCGTTTCTTTGACCTCCTCATTCTCTACGGGAAAACACAGCAGGTTCAGAAACACACTGAGACGATGGCTTGCGTCACTGTTCTAACAATACAAATGTAAACAACTGTAGGATTTTATTTGATTTATTTGCAATCATAGCGTAAAGTGTCCGTGTGTAACACGAAACGAGCATAAAACATGATTTATCTAACAGATGAATCATGCAAATGATTGTCTGTGTCATGGTAACGGTATCTATTATGCGGTACATTTGAAAGTCTGAACCAGCATATTGTATAGATGAGAAAACAAGCATTGGGTTCCGTCTCGCAGCCTTTTACCTTCACTGTCCTTAAACTTCTTAATAGCCACGAGCTCTTTTGTCTCCTGCAACACAGATATGCAAATGAGTTTGAGCTTTTTTCAAACGCGAGCGTTATTAGCAAGCTGCTAATGAAACGAGAGGAGAGAAACATGCAAAACAGACAGCTAACAGTCACACAAAAGCCTTCAAGAACCGAGGTTCTTTCTTTACTACGAAATACTACACAGGTTCCAAATATACCACAAAGGGCTGTTTTTCATGAAAACCCCGCCGATGGTTCTGCTGAACAGAACAATGTGGCCATTTTTCCAAGAACAGTTAATATTTTATATTTGGAAGGACATCTAATCGCAGGTGGAAGTATTAAAAGTGCACATTTAGTCGCACGCTCCGGACCTTTAATGTGCGGAAATGTTCACTCGCTTACGGTCATCTGTGGTGTCGGGTGAAGCTTCTTATCTCTGTCGTCCAGAAGTCTCTCACTTCACGACATCAATCACAGTGATGGTGGGAAAGTGGATTCATCGGGCTAGCTGCTATGCTCAAGTATTCAACACAGTTTTATAGTACGTTGTATGTGGTTGTAAGAATGTTACTCAAACGTTATTTAATTCTGTAACTTTTTAGAAAACTTCATAACGTTTTTGAAATATGTAAAATATATACATTAAAAAAACGTTCTACTAACATTACCGCAGGAACATTTTTGATCACGTTAAGTGAACTTTTGGAGAACATTAGCCAACATTCTGACAACATTAGGATGTCGCCTGTATATACCGTGTATATTAACTGACAGCAGGTTACCTAACAAGGCTAGTTACTCATCTAAATATTTAACCCAAAAATACAACAGTATTACCATTGACCAATGCAGCCTTTATGAACTCTTTGTTACTGTGTTGTGTTCCTGAAGCTTAACTGGTTGAGCTTTGTGTTAGCAGGGCAAAGGTTGTGGGTTTGAGTCTCAGGAAACATGTACTGATTATTACAAATGTATAGCTTAACCTGTACTGTAAGTTGCTTTGGATACGTGTTTGCCAAGTGCATAAAAATGTAAATGTTATTTCTCTCGGTATTCTCTGCTAATTTGTGACGTGCACAGAGATAAAACCACTCCACCACCCTCCAACTTAAACATGTTTGCTAACATTTGGATGAGATCCATGTACTGCCCCAGCTCTCAAGACACGAGACCAGCTGCAATTAAAGTGAAAGAAAATACCAGCTACTCCCACAACAGGGCTGGAACCCGGCGCCAGCTCCACCTGACGCCTCCGTTGAAGTGAAGCCTTGAGGACTTCCACATGCTTCTCCTCCACGGTGGACCTGCTAGTCATTTTCTCTTCAAGCACAAGTTGTCATGAGCAGATATGAATCATCATGAAAACTGATTAGGAGGCACTTCAAGCATGTGGGGTTGATCAAGAAGCAACTTCTCCATATCGAGTAACTAGGGCCCCTACTTGCAGTGAGTCCCCAGCTAACACATTTAGGTTGCGAGAGCATTACCCTAACATTACCTTAACATTTCCGTTTGAATTTTCGTTCGTTTTAATGTTCTAGAAATGTTTTGTTTGTTATATGTTGTTAACATTATTGCATTTTTATTGCATATTATTGAAACGTAAGCACCACCAAGTGGCCAATGGGGGTCAACCTATAGTCATGGGTCGAGGGTTCGAATGCCAGGGAACAAACAGTCTATAAACCTGAATGTATAACCTGAACACAATGGGAGTCACTTTGGTTACAAGCATCTGCTAAATGTACATGTGATTCATGAATGCTTCATTATATATGGTGAGGGTTTGATCATTTGAGAGGACATCTCTAAACATGAGACATAGTGCATAAAATAGCTTTAGTTTAGATAACTAACTCATCTCAACAGTTAATTGGCCTTGATTCAACCAAACGACTTGTTCTGGGAGTAAATAATCTAATTAATTTTTACCGGTAGCTACAGTATTAAACAGGGTTAAATGCGTGTAGATCTGAACACGTAACTAACATGTAGTATCACTTTAATAATGATGTTGGCATCTAGTAGTTAAAATTTCTTCGCTGAAAAGCATGGATTTAATTTCATATTGTTAAAAGCATGTGTAACTGTATGTGCTCGTGCTGCTACGACAGGAAACAAAATATCATGTCAAGATGAGCCTGCAAAATCATTCACAGCAAACATTTGATATCATCGACATTTAAGAGATCTCTACTAAAGACGCATCTCTAGTAAATTTGTATGTTTGTGAGCGCTTGTTTAAAAAACAACTATATTTAATGTAATAATTAAAAAAAGAGAATCGGAGTGGAAGAATGAGACCGGATCGAATCCTTCTAAACCCATTTCAATACTTCTGAAGTGACGTGTGTCGTAGGGCGTTAAATGAACCGCAAAGAGATCTGAAAGGCTTAATCACAGACTACAGTAATTTACAAATATTGTCTAAACAGCTATCTGACCCACGTCTTAACGTTAACCGACTCCACCTAAACTTTATGTTGTAGGAACATTCCTTAACATTTCCATTAAGTAACAAAAACATTTCAAATATTATTTTGTAAGTTCTAGAACAAGACATCCCATTTTTTTAAATGTATTGAAATAACTTATTCAACATACTGAGTAACATTACAAGAACATTATTCAAACATTTTTTAATCTGTAACTTTAAAACGTCTCACTAACAACTTAAGAATAGCTTATAATGTTAAAAATGTTCTACTAACGTTACTGCAAGTACACGTCTGATAACTCAGAAGAACGTTCTAGGAATGTTTCCTGTTAGCTGAGCCACTGGATCTAAAGCCTGATTTCTGCTCATAGGATAATGTGAGAACTTGTGTGAAAAAACAATCACGATTTCATTACACACTTCTGCATTTGTTGGATGCAGGTTAAGGCAGGTCAGACACTGAAAAAGATTAATTAATCACTGCTCGCTATGCAATTTGTTTTTGCAAATCTGGCTTTTAATACCCTTGGCCTTTTTTTACACATCTAGATCTGCATTCCCTTTGTATGTTTACTTCTGTCTAATATAAATACATAAAGCGTTACGTTTTAACTAGCTTTGCATTTTCCAGAGGAAATATTAGTATTTGCGAGACTGGCACGTTTTAGATGAGCATTACAGGCGATACACTGTTGTTATTATTATAACTGGCTTGTTTTCTGTTAGGTGTGCATAAGAAACAATGCATTTCCTGTGTATAAATACGCATACTTCCTCGATACACGGTATGCAAAAGACCACACAGTTAAAAAAATGACTACACAGAAGACTCTGCAAGTAATCGTAAAAGAAAACCAAGCTCTGTTCAGTATGCAAATGCTATTTTGACATATCGATTACATTCAGAATGCAGAGCGATGTAGGTCAACTTGAGATTTTCAAACTTTAATTTCCTAAAAAAAAACTAACACAGCTTACAAAATACAAACTCTGCACACCAGACACTAAAATGATCTCCAAAACAAAGTTTGAATGTATGCGTTGTGGTTCTAATGAGATTCACTGCAGGAATTTAGGGTTTGAAAAACATATTAAAACCAGAGTGTTTGAAAAGTGTCAGTCAAGTGTTAAGCTCCACTAGCATGTTCAGTGATTAAAGCCATAATATATATATATATATGTATATGTATATGTATGTATATATGTATATACTGTATATATGTGTGTGTGTATATGTATATATATGTGTATGTATATATGTGTATGTACATATATATATATATATATATATAGTTACAACCCAAAACTGTTAGGTGGGATCTCTTCTTCTTGCCAATTCTGTCACACACGATCTCCTCCACAGACTCTTGCACAGTCATCTCAACACGGCCCTCCACCGGCGGTCCCACTCAAGGTGACCGATTTAATACTAATGCACCCTCACGTCCCCACTTCCTCCTCTGCCCTCAATTCAGCTGATGCGCTATAAAAATAAATATATCCCTCTGCACACAAGGGAACTGGCTTTTAAATTCAGCCCCTCTCCGTCACTTACAGGACCACACTGGCTTCAAACGTCTTCACACGAAGAGCGTATATGAAGCACCCTTGTACGACTTCACACTGACAGGAAAACAGTCACTTAGCAGATCTTAAACATCAAGACGCTCGTATGCTAATCAGTGTGGGTGTGACTGCACATCGGTGACAAATAAATAAATTGCTGTTTCTAACTACATGGATCTGATGTTTTGCATATTTTAATGAAGCAAGCTGACAAGGGAGTATAAAAACAGAAACGCTAATAGAAGGTAAGTGAACACAGCATTAGACTGGAGCCATTAGCGCGAATGAAAGCTTACGCTTTAATTCCTTCCCTAAGATTCTTCTTATTGTGAGAAAAGACCTTCTAATAATCTTCTAAAGAGTCTCTCAAGTGTCTCTCAATCTCAACAGTGTCTCAAATTGTGTTCGGATTTACCAAGGCAGGCATCAAAAGTCTAATTTAAAGTAACCCAGATCATGCCACTAATGTAAACGACTTTACCAGAGAGCTGAGCTGAGCAAACGTCTGATCAGACAGTTCACAAGCAGAGAGAAATCTCTGAGACGTACATAACTTAAACCAGACAAAATGGCATACTGAAAACGCCTTGTTTTACGCATACTAATGATGGTAACTTAATGTGAATGAGCATGAATACATAAAATATTAAATCCAAGAATTCATGTTATTGTCTTGTATACACGCAGACACAGTTCACGCGACACCATTCGTTTACGATATGCTAATTCAACAGTGTAATGAGATTTCTCATAATAACCATCCATCTCTCCAGTCATATATACGAACAACCGACAGACTCAGTTCTCTAACAGCACTCATTTTGATTGAGGTTTCAGCTACAGCCCTATTATGTTCGTGACATTACTATAAAACGTAGCAGTAAACAGTCGTAACACTTTAAGCTTTGAAGCTTTTGAAGCTTCGGAGAGGCTAGCAAGCAGCAAGCTAGCTCTGAAAGCATAAGATCCCGCCCTTCCCTTCATAGCCACGCCTCCTCCAACACACGAACGCATACATAGTTTGACAGGCAGGTAGGACATCCTATCATTGCACTCAGACCGAATACAATGATTAGATAAACATTCTACGGTATATAAACATAAGAGTATATTTTAAGATATATAAACACATTTAGACACTTTATTTAGCGACTGTTATTAGACTTTCAACATGCAACTGTTTCTGGGAAAAAAAATAGTCTAACCCTTCCTTTCTTTTAGATAAAAATAATCTACACATCAAAAAACGTAATCTGGTTTCACAATGAAGAAACACTGATCTGTTTTCTATGGTCTTAATCAGGTTAAGAGCAAAACACTAAATAAAGTTACGGGCAGTCTGATAGTGTAGATCTATGACCACTGCTGTGAGTCATAATGTAAATCGTTTACAAGCATATTTGAGTGGGACACTATTGAAAGCTAAAAATAAAACAAGTCGTCGCTCTTGGTTTTAAATGAAATTTTAATGCATTTCATGAAAGAGCGAAAGAACTGAATGACCCGTTACTAAAAGCACAAGCCCAGTTTTGAGTTTTGGCACACGCTACGGTATACAGTCTCATTATCATAACAAGGATACGTGGAAACCTGGAATGGAACGCCATAATTATGCATGAAAATGTGATTGACAATAACGCTGCTTTCCTTTCCATCATTGAATCCGTGTCATTTTAAAACACGGGAATTATTTAACTTGACTAACGTCAAAGTCAATAAAGACTTCCGACACGATCCGTTTATGAACTTTAGATCGGTTTCATCGGGTCTGTTTAGACCAGTTTCGTTTGCAAACATTAAATTCCTGCACTGTAAGTCGCTTTGGATAAAAGCATCTGCCAAATGCCTAAGTGTAAATTTAAATAAAAAAACATTTTGACCACTATACCGTCCAGCGACGTGCTGTAATCAAGCGCACCTCTACGGATAACAGCCAGAACATCGATCATGCTATTAGCGTTAATTGTGTGCGTGGTGCTCAGTGAAATACAGTGTAATGAGCCCTGACCAACCGGTTACACTACACTGCCATTTATCATCCAACCAGGCACCAAGCCACAGCGCTGCTGCCTGCCCAGCCGTGAAAGACACATCCTGGGCATGCAACCATGACTCGGACACCAACAACATCCAGGACACTTAGAATAGAGTCTATAACATCATAATAAACCTGCAATCCGTAACATTTGCCTCTCTACCGCCATCTCTGTTTGAAACATAGAATTGCGGGTTACTTGCGGAGTTATTATATTACAACGTACATGACAAGTTAAAATTTTTAAACAACTGCAGTATAAAGCTACAAACTCTAGGGATATAGTAGCCCGATTGTCTTTGTTTACAGCCGGACAATTCCTGCAAAATATGACCCGACTGCTCAAATTATAAATCATTATTATAAACTTATCGTTGTGAATCAGAGTAAGATAGAAAGACAATGTTGAACCCTGATTCGTCATGTACTTGCTCAGTAACTGATTTATGTTCATTTTTAACCAATAAAATTACGGACTGTACTTTAATAAGTTTTAAGTATTTTGTATACTGAACAGCGTCATGGGCTAAACACTGTGAGCGGGCATACATGAAGTACACAGTACACAGTGGGCATACATAAAGTACACAGTATGTATTTAGACTGTTTTAAAGCAGATGCATACTGTAGAGCAGAAGAGTTAATCAGAACGCTCCTATTGGTCAAATATACATCCATATTTACCGTAACGTAAGACAGTCCAACAATGTCTGAACCGTCTGAACATGCTTTCAAAACGATAAAGAGAATCTGCCAACTAGGCCACAAGAAAAACATTTGAAGAAGCCCACAATTTCAAAAGAGCCAGTTGCTAGGGAACCACGCCATATTGCAATTGAAAATATTTCCAAAAGAAACATTTCAACAACTAAAGGGTTTAAAGGTACCACAGGCAATTTTCCAAGAGGCTAGCGATAGCAAGCTAGCTTTTAAAGTGCAAGATCCCGCCCTCCCTTCGGAGCGCACTTCAAAGCCACGCCTCCTATAAAACGCACAGACGTAAAGATAGTTTGACAGGCAAGTACGACATCCTATTACTGCGTACGGACCGAATGCTTTGTGTAGATTGGTATGAGTATATAGCAGAGCATTTTCAAAAATAATACGTACACTCAACTATGTTCAATACTAGCATGTTGCAAACCGTGTCTTACCTTGTGTCTGCATTTCAAGACCACCCCATAGGCTCCTATGGAGAGAAAGAAAAGATTGGTAAAGTTCAGTTTACATCAGACCATTTAATTACCCCAACACTAAATCATCTTAAATCAATAGCAGCTGCGTTTCCATTCAAATTGCATAAATTGAAATTCGAATTTAAAATACACCCAATGCAAACGCACCAATTTACCAAAAACTCTTTTGTGCTCTCACGAAGCAATTCAAAAAAGGAATATTTTGTAGTTTTTAGTTTTTCGAATTTACAGGTCACCTGGTGTACGTTAGTCACATGATCATTCTACAAGCGTGTAAATGGAGCAGTGTTTTTGGAATGATTTTGTCACCAAGATTTTTGAAATGACTTTTTTATCGCGTAAAATGGGTAAATGGAAATGACGATATTTTTACAATAGTTTTTTTATTGACATTTAGAAAATAAGGCAATGGTTTGGGGTAAACCTGTAATGGAAACCAGGCTACTGACTTTCTACAAATCACTGGCACGTTGGGGGCGGAAAATAAATTCTCAGCTGGACTTTTTAACAGCCCGTTTCCCGTTTCCCGAGCGATAATATCAGAAGAGGCACTCACCCTCTCCTACAATCCCAAGGACTTCAAATTTATTCATCACATCACAGGTGGAAGGAATCTTCATGAAGTCAAAAAATGGAGAGATGATGCGGGTCTGGGCTGAGAGGAGGGCCGGAGGATGGGACAGAAATCTGCGCTCGAGCGACTCATTGCAGCAAAATTCCACTCCTGATCGGTCACAATGAGTTTTCTTATAATCCACACACACACACGGACACACATTCCTGCAAACTAACACATTATACACACAAACACACACACACAAACTCAGTCACCTAAAGAGAAGGAGCACAAAAAAGCATCAAACGTCATGAAGAGGTCCGAGTTTTCATGCATACTGCAGCAAACACACTTTCACACATAGAGCGGCACATGTAATGTAATATCTAATGTATATTTTACATACATGTCTCACGTGCATGACGTGTGTGGAGTGAGATTCATTAAGGCCTTTTCGCCGAGACTCGTCGTGGTTTCTTTCGGCCAAGGCGATCATAAATACGGACCACAGTTCCTTGCGACTGAGTTTGGGGAATAACAAAACAACACCGCTCCGAACGAGAATTACAGGTGGGCGAGGGTCAGAATCGTCTCCAAACGCGTAACGTGCTGGAAACACACATGATCGTCCGTTCATACAGTGTCACCCCGATGCGCGACAGGTACCCAGCAGCTGCCTTCATACGCGGGCTGTGTAATAACCCGTTGCGTTTACGCATTATTCCGTATGCGTTACGCCTAAAGCTTCTCGTGTGTGTTTGCGTATTGTGTATTGTGCATAAAGGAGGGCGCATGTCTCCATTCGATGCGCGTTGTGCTGTGCGGTGTGTTCGTGCGTAAATGTGTGTGTGTGTGCGCGCGCACGCTGGAGATATTCGTAGGTGGATAAAAGTTCTAGCATTATTTTAAGCATCTTATCCACCGATGCTTAGCCAAGGCTGCTGTCACAGTATCACGAAATGACTGACAGCCCACACCATGCACACCCACTCTTTAAAGAACACAGTATAAAACACGGTGCGGTAAATCACAACGATGTACGAGTCCCCAGCCATCATAAAGACAATTTACATAACCGAGATAGCAAAGTGCACGTCTTAAACGCATGCCAGCTGATAACAGGTGACTTCGGTCTCCTGGCGTGTGTGGGCAGGAAACGCGGGTACAATGTAACAAGCTCGACACATCCAACATCCATCACGCGTAAAACAACAAGCGCACTGACATTACTGTACATGTATTAAAAGGGCTCCAGACAAATACTCACTTATGTCCACGACAACGATGCGCAAATGGTCCCTTCGCATCGCCAAGTACCCATGTTTTCATTTTCACCTGCAGTGGTAACACACCATCGCAGCTGCAACAGTATCCACCTTCCTTCTGAGCCATTGACAACCTAACAACGCGATCAGGCGGCGAAATTACAGACCCCACTACCGCGAAGCCTTTATGTCATGAATATTAATCAAGTCACGCTGACGTTGCCTGGTTACCTTTGTGGTGCGTCTCACACGTAATCTAATTAATATTCATGGGGTAGCCCCTTCGCTGTAGTAGAATTCGTAATTTCGCCATCCATTACATTGAGTGATGGGCTGTTCACCAATGGCATCCGAACCCTGATCCTGCGGTCCGGCACCGAACCTTTCTATGGCCAATTACAATAGAGGAATGCTCAGAAGGGTCCAGAAGCGAACATCAGGTTCGGATGGGCTCGGTTGAGTAATAACATGCGTTCCTGCTCGGACCTGTTTATATTTAAATTACATACATGCATATATCCAAATGAATGTGCTATCTATCTGTCTGTCTATCTGTCTGTCTGTCTGTCTGTCCGTCTGACAGGTAACTCCTTGGGAAGGGCACATGGTGCCATCTAGCGATAATTCCAGTTTTTGTAAGCTAATACATGAATCCAAATAATAACGTTTATAATGTTTAGTTATTGAGTGTCGTTTACGGCAGTCACACTTATACATGTGTACATGTATAATATGTATATTTGCACTTACACACTCTTGTGTGCTGTGTACTTAGGGTGCCACTTAGGGCTTAAGACCTCTTCCCTGGAATTGGTGCCAGTGCACTGCAGCCCCCTGCTAACTGCTGTAAGGACAGTCTCTGACCACTAGAGGTCACTACAGTGTTGTCAACGGGTCTTAGTCTGGCATGATGTATAGAGAGAATATTTAGTGCCTAAGATTAAAGTTTTGTGCAGTTGAGCTGTGGGTTTAATTTCTGTGACGTTCCTGTAGTTTAAATGGTGATACATCATAAATAGCGTATTTTCTTCTGAAGAATAAAGTATTTTCAATATTTTCAATTTTCAAAATCATTTTAATAGACAGCCTCATGCAATTTTAAAGTTCTCACGCGAACATAGATCTCAAGTGTCAAATTCAGTTTCTTTACAATTCAAACTGACGATTCTGACTTTAACTGGTCCAATTGTCTAAAAGTCTGAGATCTTTAATCCAGTGACCCCAGACTAATTTATGCCAGAAAAAAATGATCAACACGGTGAGTAAGTGATTCAGTTCTCTTAATGAACGCTTGAGTTTTAAGGATCTGACTCATACTTTTCATCTTTCAGTTTGATATTGTCTAAAAGATGGAGTGTATTCCGTTTATTATGTCATATTTCATTCAATGAGATCCTTCCTGTCAAATGTATGAGAAAACTCATTATGCATAAGAGAAATGAAAGTGTTTGGCTGTACGGTTTATGAGTTTGAAGACTCCAGAATGTATTCGGTATTTAAAACCATCATTCATATAAAAGTCATTTATCATTCTATTTCCTTTCATAAATACTGATGGTGCCACTGTCTCACCTCTAATCTACAAACAGAAGCTTATTATGCCTCACGCTGGTTTCATCAGATTCTGACTTTGATTGACATCCTCTCCTGCATTTGCAGTATATTTTAATCTCACATCTTATCATAAAATGTCCTTATTTTGCATTTAATTTTATTTGTTTATTGTTACATTTAATTATATTCTCATCCTTTTTTACATTACATTTCACATTTGGCAGACGCTTTTCCCCAAAGTGACTTACAATAGATTTCAGTTATACATTTTATCAGTATGCGCGCTCCCTGGGAATCGAACCCACGACCTTTGCGTTGCTAACGCAAAGCTCTACCAACTGAACTACGGGAACACTTTTATTAAAAAAAAACTGAACTGAAGATACATTTTCAATCATTATGTTCATTTAATAAAATTTTTAAATGATTTATAAGTACAGAAGAACTTGCTTTTAAAAATGTATGAAACGCAATGTTTTAGCGTACATTTGTATTTTAAAGACACATAGCACTAAGTGCTTTTTGACATATTTATGTATTTCATATAATTCTGTATTAGTATTTTTGGAAGTAAACATGGTTTACTATAGTTTGATCTTTTCTGATATCGTCTATAGCTCCTAACCTTTGAACCTTTGACTTCATGTCTTTGAGTGAGATTATCTCTCTCTTCATTTGCATTGCATAGTAGTTTAAAGTGATCATTGAGGAGAGCCACCTTTCCAGTTTATGAAAATGTCCGTCTGTTGCTGTTTGAGAGATGCTTCATTTTTTTCCTGTGTTACTAGTTTAAAGTCAACGACAGCAATAAGTCCACAGGACAATAGAAAGACAAGCTGTGTACACAAAATAAAGGATGAGCAAACCTACATTCAAATCATTTGCTGTTACAGCTCGAGCTTATTTTACAAACATAATTACAACATCAGCATTATTTTTCCAGTTTCTCCAGAAAAATGCAGTGCTGGTTTGTGTTCGTCTCATGGGAGATTGTTTTGATATGGTTTTGTTTATGGTTCTCATGTACTTTTTTAAGAACTCAGCGATTTCGCTAGTTTTTTGACGCTAGCATGCACATAACTTTGGATTTGTCTTCCCTTTTTTCTCAATACCTAAACAAGAGATGAACAGATAATACAGTATTTTCTCACAGTAAACAGATGTGTAAATTCATAGTTAGTGATTCACGGATATTTTCCAAATTATTTATTCATTTTAAATAGAATCAATTGTTCTACTGAACAGAACACTTTCCGGTTTCCTTCCGTCCGTTCTCTCTGTTTATGCCATTTTCATGAACACAGAAATGTTAGAATTATACTTTTCTCACCTTTATTCTACCAGTTTAGAATCTTGTTTATGCCTCTCTGTAAAAGCTGTTCTCAGAGCAGTTTGTTAACGCCACACATGCACCTCTGCTCCTGTTCTCACACCTAAACAGAGAACAATAGGGCAGGTTTTGTTAATCAGGTGTGGTGATTTCACACTTGAAGACCGAGGTGGCTGTGCTTTGTTTAACAAATGTGTGAGACATAGTTTACACATTCGGTTTAGCTTTATATTGTTTTGTGGCGCGTCTCTGTAATGACAAAGAAGCCAATAGTGCAATTTCATAATGGGATTTGATTTATTACATTAAATGAATATGTGATTTAAGTTTGCCGGGCTTCGGCAATACTTTCCACATGTATCTTTTCCCAGCTAACAATTGCAGGTTGTAAAAACGTTTCCCTAACGTTTCCATTAGTAACAAAAATGTAAAAATGTTGTTTTGAATGTTTTAAGAATGTTTATAACGTCCAATTTTAGACGTTGTATTAACGTTATTGCTTGATTATAAGAATGTTATTCAAACGTTATTTAAAACGTTTCACTAACAACTAAGGAATAACGCTTTTGACATATATGATATATAATGTTAAAAAACGTTCTACTAAGGTTACTGCAGGAGCTTTTGATAACTTTGACACGTGTGTGTGTGTGTGTACATAACTCTGATAACATGAATGACCCCCCCGATCTTTCTCCTCCTCCCCCGCCTCCGTTACCTCCTACTCACCGCCTCCATGTTAATCAGATACTGCCCGACCAGGGTTCCACCGGCACGGGCTTTGTCATGCGCTTCTGCCGCCGCGGCTGCTGTTGAACCGGGTGCAAAAGTGAGCGCAGCCTCCGGTTGTTCATTCCGCATTTAAAACAGTGAAGGGAAACGCATCGACCGGATCCGTCGGTGCACAACGCGGATACAGCTGAAAGTTGCGGCGATTCGGTGAGTTCCTCTGGCGTATTTCCGAGGCTTTTGTCTCTGATGTCTGTTGCTTTGTTTTAGTGCCTTGTGCATGTGCGTCACATGAGTTTATTTACAGTTTATTTTTCACATATTTTAATAACTGTCGCGTCTCTTTTCCTGTTTTTGTAGAAGACATGCTCATTTTTGAGAAAAAAAACACTCAAGAGTTCTTTCTGAACCTTTTAGAGAAAGGAGGGTAAATACATTTTTGTAGATGACTGTTTACACTGGACATCGGTCTGTTATGTTGCGATAAACTACATTTTAGCACAATAAACGATGCTTTTTTTTTAAAAAAAGCCTAATGTTTTTTTTTAACAAGAATGTACGTATTATGTTAAGCTGAATTTGTCAACTTGCCAGTTTGTTACTTCAAAAAGAAAGTAAAAAAAAGGCATGTATTAAATAAGTCTTTCCCGGTTTTTATAGGATATTGGAAATAAGAAGTAATTAATTTTCATCCAGTTTGGTCACAAACCTAAAACTCTGACTGAGATTAACTTTATCTCCACGAAACTGCAAATTGCAACATATTGTAAAGCTTGTGTTAAACTGCTGTACCTGTTTTCACTGTAGTTCCCCATAACGGCTTGTATTGTTTCATGAAATCTCCTGAGGAAGCCTTTATCCCCTCTTACCACACACACACGCGCACACACACACACTTCTTCTGCAGTGTAACTGCCCCACAACGTGTGGTTCCAGTTTCCACTGAGCTGAAGCTGCATCAGTCCAGCATCTCCTGTGGCCAGGTGTCTGTACCCTGGGGCTGAAGGGTGTGTGGCTGTGTGGTGGGTCACTGGGTCACACCGCAGCGGGCAGATGGGGCATTCCCTCTATTTGTTATACAGCCACTGATAAATTGCTTGGAAATGTGGTCCACCTTCAAACACAGTATTTGTGGACTGATCAGGGTATGGAAAGCTTGCATTGCTTGCAACATTGTTGCATCTGTTTTGCGTGTGTCTTATGCATGTGTGCGTGTTTGCTTAAGTTTGATTTTAAAGTTATTTAATTGAGTCTCCCCATTGTGTCTGCACACCTGTCTGCACACCTTGGGCTTCGTTTCGCTCCACGTTCCCTCTCGAGGCCCAGCTGAGCAGCTGCATGAGGAGGTCTGAAGGCTTGCAGATGTTCTCAGGAGAGCTGACTTCTGCTGAGCCCCTCCCCTCAGCCACACTGTAATATGACCCGTCTGAATGATCTTGTAGACATGGTTCATGCAGAGCCAATAATAGACACATTTGATGGTTTTGGGGTACAGCAGATGCCCGCAGAGCGAGCGTGCATGAGCTAGTTTCTGCGTTCTTTGATGGATTTATGCAATGCTAAATGTCAGATATCAGAAAGTTCATTGTGTGCTGAGTTTGAAGGAGTGAGGAGGAGGGTAAAGGAGTTGCCAGAATTCAAAATGCATGAATTGCAAGGCAGGATCTGCGCTCGTGCACGTATAGATGCATGTGATGAATGTTTAACTCTAAGAGTATAACTTAGATTTTTTCATTGTTTTCTGGGCCATTTTCATGCCCGTTTACTTGCCAAATCAAATATCACACTGAAAAAAGAATAATAATAATAATAGTCAGTCTTTGTAGGGACGTTTTGCTGTGTTTGCCTCTCCTTAATGCACAGACATTATCTGAAAATATCTTTATTTTCTACTTTAATGATGTAGAACGTGTTGATAGATAACTATACAGATCCTGTAAAGCAGGCACTACGTTAAGGACCGCATTACGAGTCTGCAACACAATGAATAATTCATTAACTCGCCTACTCAGAAATATTCATAGGAAGTTGTTTGTTGCTCTACGTGCAAAACAACAGAATCAGTGAATTAACTTGTAGAAAATACATTTCTTTAAGTGTGAACTTGTTTCATGATGTCCCACAGTTTGAAAACAGACAGGATTACCTGTCAAATGATCTGTTTCCAGGAGCAATAAAAACAAGCATAATGTTAATATTTGATTCAACATTACTGAACTGATATCATTATTACTCAGCATTTACATGACCTGCACACAGAAATCTTAACCGAGTCTATTTTCTCTCTCTCTAGTCACAGTCTGGTCAGCCCAGGTGCTCCATGCAGTCCCCGTACCGCCTGCCGCACCCCCTGCCCCCTCTGCCTGTGCGCAAGGGGGTCCGAGGCAGGAGACCCAAGAGCCAGACCATCGCCATGCTGAAAGCAGCAGCTGAAGCTGCAGCCGCCCCATCGCAGAACAGCCAATCACTGTCTCTCGCAGCCATAAACACACAACTGATGCCCAGACCCTACAAAAAGAGAGGCCCCAAACCCGGCAGCAAGGTACAACTTCCTGTTTGTGGAAGTACAGGTCTGTTAATAGGTTTGTGTGTAGTTACATATCTCACCTAAGATAAATGTTGATTTTGAAAGCTGAAATAATCATTTGAAAGCTCAAGTTTAGGATTTATGAACATGAAACTACAGCAAAAATCATGTGTGAACATTAAAACATGCAAAGTTTTTTTAACCTTAATATTTTGAGTTTAAATGATTATTACTCTGTGTTGAATATACACTTTAAACTTGCGCATTTGTCAGACGCTTTTATCCGAAGCGACTTACAGTTCATTCAAGTTATACGTTTTGTCAGTGCACGTGATCCCTGGGAATCGAACCCACGACCTTTGCCTTGCTAGTGCGATGCTACAGGAACACTACATAGGGTGGGAATATATAATTAATGACCAAGTATCTAATCAAGTATTATGTCTGTAGAGCGAGAGTTTACAGCAGGTTACGTTATTTTTAGGTTTGTGGGCTGGTCTTAATTGAGCGATTTGACATTTTAAAAGCCTGATGCCAGCGATTGCCAACATGATGGAAGTATAAGTTGTAAGTGATTAGGCAGTTTTGTTTATTGTGAGGGTGTCACATGTCATGAGCAGTTATTCAAATGATACATGAACACGTCCTCACAAATCCTTCGGTACATTGAACACGCCGGTTCTCTGAGATAAGCCCTTTCAGTTAGCAGGTCTTTGAGACAGAATGCGGTTTGTGGTTGTTTGTGTGAGTGTTTATTTGTGTTTTATCTCTTGCTTTTTTGTCTTCCTCCCACAGAGGAAACCAAAAGTTCCTCATTTACTTTCACGCCCCTCTCTGGCCCCCTCAGACGGCAGACTGTCCAGCCTGCAGACGACACGAGACTCTGGAGTCGTGTCCACGGGTACAAATCTGTCCCGTCTTACAGCTTTTCAGCACAATAAAAGAGAGTCAATCTCATGCTGAAATCAAGAGTAGAACAATTGCAGACTTAACTATCCCGTTAGGTTCTGATTGATTGATTGATTAATGGCAAACAAAAATCTTGATGTGACGGGTAAAAGTCTTCATGGTTTTATTTGTTTAATCGTACTGTCTTGCAATTAAAATATTTTTAATTTTAATATATTGCTAGTTTTAGTATATTTAAGGCTGTCTAACTGTATTATTCTTGTTCATTTTAACTTCAGAATTTAAACATCAGAAGTAACTTCATTTTTCCTGGATGTTTTCTTGCATTGTGTTACGCACTTCACTGACTCATCTTCTTTTTCTTTAGTTTGTGTGTATGTTAATAAACATGGAGATTCTGGGCCACGGCTGGACCGCAAGCTGCTGTTACAGCTGCCAGATCATTTTGGCCCGGGCCCCGTGAACACAGTTCTGCAGCATGCGGTCCAAGCATGCGTGGATTGCGCGTTTCAGCCCAAAGCTCTGTTCAGCTTTCTGCAGTCCCAGTCTGATGGAGGAGAGATCATCAGAGGTCAGTCTGATCTCCTGACAGTGTCTGTGCACTGCTCTTTACTGGAGGCTGATTCTTCAGTTCTTTGTGTCTTTTGTGTCTGTATGTTTTGGACTCCAATCCAAATTGCGTATGCGTATTTAGACAAACCCCATTAAAGTTCAAGAAGGATCAGATCTGTGTTCCAGGACTCCTTTTTCAGGACTGTAAGACTGTATTAAGTGTTTTAAGAGATAAATAGCATGTTGACGTAATCTTGAGCTTTATTTGAATAAGCATGATGTGTGATACTTTTAAAAGCTGAACAGCTGTCAACACGCGTGTCTTTTTTAAAGGAGAAGTGAAAACATGGGTGTGTTGAGCTGAAAAGAGTGTGTGTGTGTGTGTGTGTGTGTACAGCTGATGTCATCAGACTGCGAGGACATCTGTGTGTAACCTCATTTAAATGTTTGATTGGGACGTTCTCTGAGAAAAGTGCCCATGTGAGTATGCATGTCTGTTTGCGTGTGCGCAGAGGGCGGGGCCGACGCAGGGCCGTGTGCGCAGAGGGCGGGGCCGACGCCGGCCATCTGCTGCAGTGCCCTACCCCTTATTCGGCACATATTAAGCCCCCTGCCACCACCCCGAATTTCTAAAAGCTCTTTAAAAATATATAAGCGTAGTGGGGGTTGGGGGTATTATTGTCAATACCAGCATATTGTGACATTCCTTAATTTTACAGTACAGTAAACACGACTGTATATGGTGTTTTAATAGTATAACAAGTGCTGATGATGTATTTTGATCTGCTTAGAAACTGTTGTTGTTGTTTTTTTTCAGTTCGATCTGAAGGAGGCATTCACTATGTCAAGCTGCCCACGGCCTCCAGCGCGTCGTTTGTTCTGCGCTTTCTAGAAGCGTTGTGTCACCACTTGCAATGCGACAACCTGTTCAGCAGCCAACCGTTCAGTCCCCTAACAGCGAACACACACACGTCCTGCGACAGGAGTCAGTCAGGTACAGTGTGTTTGTGCAGATGTAAACAATTACATCATATACACATACAGCTGCAATCCGTAACTTTTGCCTCTCTACCGTCTTCCCCAAATGAAGCCAAACTGACAATTCCCAAGGAAATCGAACCCGACAGCTCAAATTCTAAATCATTATTATAAACCGTTCTGAGTCAGGGTACAGCAAGCAGATTGTTTTGAACACTGATCTGTTATGTACTTGCTCGAGAACGGATTTATGTCCATTTTTAACGGAAAAAAGAGTTACGGATTGCAGGCATTTAGGAATATTAGCTATTACACCATCACTTTTATCAGTTCAAATCACAAAATTTGGTTTATTTACAATGATACTGTGTTTTAGTACAAACTAATAATAACGATAATTGTTCTTAGGAGTTAAAGAGGAGACGTCAGACACATTGTCTGCACGGGGTACGAGACGATTTAACAGAGATTCAGCTACCTACACAGCCGCCCTGCTACCTAAACCACACAGAACAGAAGCTCTGCCCTCAGATGGTACGACCCGGTTTCCAGTTTTGAGTGATTGTTCATGTCTGAATCTGTGAGTGAATTGTTTAATGCACACGAGCTGTGGCAGGTCTGATTGGCTGAACTGAAGCATAATGAGACTTCCTATTGGTGGAGTTTATTCCATTGATTCTCTCATTAACCACCATTTAACTGTGCAAAATATATACCTCTTAATAATGCAGTGAGCTAATTAAATCGTCCGTGTTAACTAATTGTCATATTTTCAAGAGTTACTGGGAAGAGCTTTGTGTCTCCAGCGCTCATTAAAGTCTTGTAGTGTGAGCTCATTGTCACAAATTGAAGATAAAAATGTTAATTATTAAGAATGGTTTTGGCATCATTATAAAATTGCGTGGGAGATGTGTGTTAGCATATGGGTGTCAGAGGAAGATTATAAGCTCTGATCAAAAACACATTCTACTCAGTGAGTTATATTCATAATGCAAGAATCCTGTCCATCGTTTGCTTTGCTGTGGGTTTATGTATTAAAGACTTTAGGTGTGTGTAGACTTTCGGCATGTTTATATATCTTTGAGTATTGTGTACTTCATATCGGTTTCCAGACTGTTGCAATTGCCAAATAAGCACAACAGTGAATGAGACTTTTCCAGTAATGTACTTTGTAACCTGAGGTAGGAACTTCACTCTTGTTTGCAAACAGAAACCATCACACATGCTGAAAATGGTGCAACCACAGACCAGCAGTTCTCAGAGGAGTCCATGGACTCCGCCTCTAACTCTGTGGCCCCTCCTCTGCGCAGCCCGACTGAATATCACACGCCCGCCGGCAGCAGCCCACACTACTCACCTCAGCCCCCACCACTGCGCAGACTGTCCTCCAATCCGTCTAATCTGGGGTCCGCACGCATACACAGACGTGTGGAAGGTAAGCTATGTAAGAAAGTTTTGTATAAGCACCTTCACACGCACTGTTAGTGATATTTAAGATTACTTGTAAAAGAGTCACCAGCCTGTTGTGGTTACAGTTTCTTTTTGGAGGAAAAACAGACCTAGTTCACTCAGGTTTATGGCTAACATTTGGTAACCTATGTAAACACAAAGATGAAGGCATGTTCTTGAAACAAAAGCAAAATATCTCAAATCCCCTTTAACCTAAAGTATTAAACTTAACGTGACTATGTACACCAAATAACAACGGTTTCCAAATGAGTGTCCTAAACACACCTGCAATTATTGGTTGGACAGAGTCACGCCATTGGCTGAGCCAGTTGTTGTGTGGTTGGTTGGCATGTTCAGACCAACAGAGCAATGTTTTGAAAGTGCCATAGTGGTCATATTGATTCCATTTTCCAATGGTTTATAAATTGGCTTTTGTTAGATCACGTAGTTAAAGAGACAACATTGAGTAAATGTATAGACTGAAGTACTGAGGTCAAGGGCATAGATTTCATTTAGACGTAATGAGGGTTGTAGTGTACACTGTGTGTTTATTTCCATTCATCTTTTATAAATAGTAGAGTGTTGTTTGCAGAGTCTACACTTAGTTCATGTGACATGAAGAATGCTATACTATTTAAAATGTCTGTTACATAATGTGTACTATTTATTGTTATTTTAACAATAGCCAGTGTGCACTATATACTAAGCATAGTATTGAGTAAACGGTAAGTTACTTTTTAGTAAATCTATTCAGTAGACAAGAGCAAAGCAGACTAACTATTAAAACTGTAATTAAATATACAGAAGTTCCGTCAGGTACCTTATACAGAGACCCTCCCCCAAATAATATTCATGTTTATCGGTCGATCACAGTGCCCCCTAGTGGAATTATCATTCACATGAATCCAAATTTAACTTGGATGTTGAGTAAAAATCATCTCCTTTTTCATATTGCTGCTTATTCTACCCATAACCTTTGCCTTGTTACTTGCTGATTGTGTTTACAACCTATATTTGATTTTTAAATGTTTGTTTGTTGTTTTCTCAAATCTTTTTTTTTACATTGTATTTGTATGTTTTTTTCTTTAGCTGCTAGCTCAACCACTGGTCCAGATCACCAATCAGCAGAGAGAGATTCCTCCAGATCAGCCAATAAGAGCCCGTCATCCTGGAGTATAGAGGAAGTGATGCAGTTTGTGCACGATGTCGATCCCCAAGCACTGGGCCCGCACGCAGAACTCTTCAGAAAACATGTGAGATACAATTCATTTAATAGATGTTAACATTCAAATAAGACACTATATTTAATTAGTTTATGGATTTATAGAACAAGAAGTTTTGTAGTTTTAATTTGTAGTTTTCCTGTTCCTCAGGAGATCGATGGCAAAGCCTTGATGCTTTTACGGAGTGACATGATTATGAAGTACATGGGACTAAAACTCGGCCCAGCCCTCAAACTCTGCCACCACATTGAGAAACTCAAACAGGCTAAATAGTAGCTGGAACGTCCTGGCCAATACTCACAGTCTCCACCAGGGAGAGACAAAGCTAAACGCAGGTTCACTCAGAGTTAGAGTTGATGCCAGAGGATTGGCTCAAACTACATGGATATTTATTCATTACTGGGAATGGGGGTCGTGGATCCAGCATGCTGACACACTGTAGCCATTGCTGTTGGCTGATACAGTGAATAAACAGAGAAAATCATGTATTCATTGTATGTTTGTGGCATTATTTGACTGCAACCATTAACGCAATCAGATCTGATGGACTTAGACAAAATTTGCAGGGCATTGGGACATAATCAGTGGCTTTTTCATCTCCGACACAAAGACAGTGTAAAAATGAAGCCAGCTACAGACTTTAGTACCTCAACACATCAACAGATTGTTTGTTTCTCTGAATTTACAGACAATGGTGACGTAAGCTGAATCCCAAAGGATTTCACTGTGTTGTTTATATATAATATTCACATACGGTCTACATGCACAGAAAACATCACTCATTTACTGTGTTTGTGTGTTTACATCTGATAAAGATGTGTTTTAATTTAAGGTTTGTGGAAACTAGTGTTTTGGTGCTATTTAATCCAGTTCCATTGACACGTTGTTCATTTTTAACGTCTTTTATTTTTTAATAAAATGTTTTCAGTTGTTTTCTGTGGAGGGTATTGGACTTGAAATACACATTCATGTTTCTAAATGTACTACTGTTTCATAGTCACAAAATAAAGTATGTTTAAGCGATATAAGCCAAAACGGTTTTGTTATGGTCCGAAAAGGTTCGTTTTTATAAACACAGGTCGTCTGTTATGACTCGCTGACTGCTCTACTGAAGGTTTTCTTATCGTTGCTATTTATATCACAAGATGAGAATTACTCGGGACATGTGTAGACTTCATTATCATTCATTCAGTTTAGTAAACCAGTTTTTTCCCTCTAAAATGAAATGACGTGGCTATAAGGTCACATGCTCCTGATTAACACAGAGGTTTATCTGGCACACACATGCATAGTAATAATGAGGACAATGTACAGTATGTGCAGCAATTCCAGATTTGTAAGTACAATCTTTGTGTATCATAATGTGCATTTTTATTTAATAGGTGGAAACCGTCCTTTTTTAGCACATTTAGTCTGTTTATATAATTGATAATCATGTTAATTTTGTTACTCTGTAGATAATTTTTATGATACACATTTATATCAGTTTGTTTTGTCTTTTAGAAACACTGTATTTGCTCTTATACTCAGGTTGAATATTTTGTATTTACTTTTCTACTATTGAATAAATAACTACATTTAAAAAATTGCCATTTTCCATTTGTCGAAAGGCATGATTGCAATTTTCTATGCTTAGCTTAAAACAATCTCGCCCATTTCATTTGATTTTAAACGTCGCCATTTCTCCTTAATAACAAAATGTGTTTAAAATCATTCGCAATCGCAAACTCATTCAACATATCCTTCAACAAAGCATTTGCAGCTATTCGCCTGGCAGAAAAAAAGCCAGATGTTTCTTATATGGCGCAGCCTTCTCATGAATTTGTGGCCTCCCTCTTCTAAAATAGATAGGTCTGTCTTTTAAGACCTGACAGTGTCTGACTGTGGAGTGCGAGTTATGGTTTTTCAAGGCTCTGGTGTGGTACAGTGTTGTAGCTATTGTCTGGTTCCAATGAAGAGTTTATCACACTGACCCTGGAGAAACCTCTTTGATTGGCAGGGACGGTCTTTGTGGCCGACACAATGGCTTTGACTGTCTGACTTGAGCTCACAATTCTTCCATTGTAAGCCTCAAACTTTGAATGCGTGATGTTTTTGTTGCCTTCATCTTTGGACCATTTGTTTGGAGTGTTTTGTCTGTGGGCAGCTTGGCCTTTGGTATCATTAGGCTTCAGTCTCCGCAAGCACTTTACTGGCTGAAAAATGTCCAAAAACAAACCATCAATTACTTTCTTACTAAACAATACATCAAATTTCAGGTTTATGGCATAAATGTGGACGTCTGATACAGCCTTAAAGATAAAGGTTCCCAAAAGGTTCTTTACAGTAATGCCACAGAAGAACCATTTTCGGCTCCCCAAAGAACCATTCAGAACAATTTTTCCTACCTTTTTATAGTCTAAAGAACCTTTATCCACTACAAAGAACCTTGTGAAACAGGTTCTATGGATGTAAAAGGTTCCTTATGTACCCACACAGCCAAAAATGGTTCCTCTACGACATTGTGAAGCAGTGTTTCAAGAATGTACTTAAGCTTACCACTGAAAGGTCCAGTGCTGAGTTTGCTGAAGCAGCTAACAGATGTTCTGGCCTGGTTTGAGTTTGGGTTATCTTAGTTGAGAGGTCAAGGGCCTCATCCTGAAGGGTTTGTTGTAATATGGGGTAGTTTATATTTTTGGCACAGCAAGAAATTGTAGGCAAGTCGGTCTTTGAGGTCTGAGTGGTTTTGTGCATCATAGAGCCAGTTCTGGAGGTTGTAGTGTAAACTGGGCTCTGAGGGATCGGGATTGGGATGGGCAATGGCACTGGTAAGGGAACCACGACTGGATATGGAACCAGCAAGGTGGCTGGAGGGAGCAGCGATGTCACTGGTGAACCTGTGAACTGTGGTTGGGAGTTTGGAGCTAAAGGAACTGGTTGGTCCAGACCCGTCATTTGATGCCTGGAAGAGACATCATTTCTCAGAACGGGTATTAGATCTTGCAGATCTGTGATGATTCCAGAGCTTTGAAATGTGGATGAATCTGTGTTGTGAACTGAAGCTTCTGGTCGCATGGTAGCGAGCTGAGGTTGATGCAGAAGCGAGTTTTCCGGTGAGATGTTTGCCTGAGCATTGGGAAATGGACAGGAATGTAAAGAAGCTGAAAGTTGGGAGTTCAGATGCTGGAAACTTTGCTGCTCCATGAGCAAGGGTCTGGAGATAGTGCTTGAAGCTGGAGGCGCGATGAAGGCGTGTAGCTCTGTCTCACCAACCTGAAGAAGCACCGGAATTAAAATACAACCATTTCCAAGACAGACAAACTGCAGCAAAGATGTGTCTGTTTTCAGAGCCAGGTCCACCAAGTGTTCATCGGGTCTAAACTCAGGTGAAGTCTCCAAAATGCTCTCTGAAGATCCAGTTGGTTCATTGAGATTGACCTTAGAAGAGTGTGAGCCATTGTCATAAGTCCAGGCATCATCTCCATCATGTGTCTCTGTGTTGGTCTGTCTAGACAAATCCATTTTCACATCTGTTGTTTGAACGTTCTCCATCACTGCCTTCAGAGTTCCTGAGGTTTCCGCTCAACACCAAAGAGACAGACAAACTTCAAAACAGCATCTGTGGCTGAGGTCTGCACCTCCTGATGGGAAAAAGTGATGAAAAAAAACTGTGTGTTTCTTGTGTGTCTCTGTGTTTCAGTGGATGATTTCAATGTGTTCCCTTCTGAGTGACTTTCAAATGTGTCTTTATATCACAATTTAAACAAAATAATCAACAGATGCTGCTTATAATTTACATAAACTCTAAAAAGGTACAACAGAAAAGTCATTGACTGCACACACAGAAAAACAGTTAGTGGTGACAGTACAAAGCGCCTGAAGTTTAAGCCTGAGGAAACAGTTTTATTGGGAAAGTTTAAAGTGATCTGTAGGGAGGTAAATACAATCAGATCCAGGTCATGTACAGTCAATGAGCTAGCAAAGGATTTAAGCACTGCAGTGCTGCATCATGAATATATAAAGAGTCAAGCAAGTACAGACTTCAGTTTAGTTAAACTGCTTTGTTTTCAGGTACCTGCACTTAATGTAAAAAATATTAAATAAAACACACTACTTTGTGTATTTGTTCAAAAAAATAAGCACATGCCTGATACTGTAAGAAACCGAATTTCCTCTATCCACAAGCCAAGAGTTTTAAATAAACAAATTAGGATTTTGAGCAGAAGAAGCTGAAAGGTCAGTGAATGAAACTGTCGAGTGGTTAAGACAAAACTTTAGACATGTCAAAACACAGAGATAATGTATTTCCAAACGCAGCGGAACACATTTTCATCTAGAATCATTTGGGAGTGACAGGTTGAGTTTATTGGTTTCGTAACAGTATGATCTGTTTTATTTTATTGTAATCGATGGCTGAAATTATTAACACCTGAAACATTCAGGTAATGTGTTTTTAACGTTATCATGAGCAAATTCTGTAAACTGAGAACTGAAACACAATACTTGTAACGCAACGCTGTCTCTTCTGATTCTTACTGTTCACGTGCATTACACATCTGGTTAATGCATGTTTAAAATAAACCATTTAATATGACGCTACATCAAATTTTAAATATCAAGAAACCACACACACAGAAATGACCACAAAGGAGTGTTTACGGGCAAACATCAGGGAGGAATTATTATTGATTTAGGAAACATGTTAGTGTCTCTTAGCAGAGGAATTAAGACGCTCCGGGGCAGTCAATAGTTTTTGGGAAATTTCGCCCACATGAGTTATTGGTTAGCACTGATATAAATGACTAACATTCAACAGATGCTAAAGCTGCTTTGGGTTCGATTGCAGTGGAACAAATCTGCATGATGGAGACCATTAAATCGTGCAGTCTTGAGTGCTGACAATTTATTAAAACTCGCAGCTGGACTCACAGTATTGTCACAAAAGACAAATGTTTACTCTTGCCAGCTAACTGGGAACATTCTCAGAACGTTGGCTAACGTCCTCTTAATGTTCTCTCGGAGTTATCAAAAACCTCCTGCAGTAACATTAGAAGAAACCTTCAAGCTAGCTTTAAAAGCATAAGATTCCACCCTTCCATCAGAGTGCTCTCCAAAGCCACGCCCCCTCCAACACACGAATGCATACATAGTTTGACAAAATAAACACACATAAATACATTCACTTTCAACCAGCATAACAAACAATGTTTCTGGATAAAATCGGACATAATGGGAACGTTCAGATTCGGTGCTTCAGCTGTCCAACAGCGTTCCTCTTGCCAAACCAGAGTGGTTTAAACAACCATATATTTGGAACTGAATGGTCTCCTAGATTTAAATGAGCCATTGTAACCATCAAGATTTACTAGAAAATGGCCCTGCAGTGGTAGATTAACATTATTCATTTTATTTAGATATGAGCAAGAGTTACTGGAGTAGAACTTGATGAGAAAAGTGTGTTTGGTAGTTTGAGAGCTTTTTATTCAAACGTTTGTGGACAAACAGCTACAATGAATTTCACTGTTGCTGTCATAATGGCTTCCATACACATCTGCCTCAATCATAAATCTCTTTACACAAACCACAGGAATAAATAGCCCATTTATGCTTCGTTCAAAACAGAAACGCCCAATATAACTGCAGCACGTATCTGAAGGAATATTAACACATTTTACCCAAAAATTAACATGAATTAACTCACAGTACCTCACACAAACTTCTTTGACCAAAAGCACAGAAGATTTTCTTTTTTCTTTACAAAATAAAATGCTAACACAAAAAGTACACAAAATATTTTGAGGACAGAAAAAACAATTTATAGTCATGTATGACCCACACACGTGTCAGATCTATACGTATATATAATACTATTATTAACAGTAATAGACTCTTTAGTAACTTTAAATAATGCATTTGAAGTAAATGCTAAAAAATAATGATGTTTCATAAAACGACTATTACGCATTTAATCTCAGTATGGCCATCAAACGTCGTATTGATTTTAAAGAATGTATCGACGCATTATAATCCAAAGACAAGACTAAATTAAATATGTATTAAAATGTGCGTCTGTTGTGTCTTCGTAAACTGTTACAATAAGTATAAAATCTTTGAAGTAAGCTTTCTTGAAAGCTATCAGACACATTTTAGACAAACTAATATTTAGAAATATCGCCAGTCTTTATCGTAAACATTCTGTATCGTTTTTATCAGTACAGATTCGTTAGTGGCGTCAGTTTGATTGTTTGTTTTAATAACATAAGAAACATCTATGTCGTGCTGCGTCGCAATGGAATTAAACGAATGCAAAGCTACAGTAAAGATATTAAATAGGTTTATATTTAAAAGCTTACAGAAGGTTTATGAATTAACTTTTTAGAACGAGTTTACGAATGAAGAGAAGCACTCTTACCCCTTTTCAGCTGAGCTGTTTCAATCCGTTCACCGTCTGTTGCTTGTTGTGTTATTTTTGCACAATTTCAGCACTTATAAAAGCCCGTCACTGCTGAAGAGTCCGTTTCTGTGTGATAGCTGAAGATCTGGCAGCGGTACAGTGAATTAAACTTGAGAACTGCCTCTCTGTGCTGCTCTACATCTCCATCAACACTTCTAGATGATGCGTGTCTAGATTCGTCTTTCTACTTAGAAACGTGGCTTTGTAGACTATATGCTTATTGTTGTTATTGTGCATATTGTTGTCTTTTAAGACAGAATGCTAATTTATCCTGTAAGTCGCATCACGTGTGCTAAATAAACAAATGTAGGCCAAATAATAATATCCATCGTTTCCATTAACTAACCAAAACTTTTAAAATGCTATTTTTATACGTTCTTGGAAACGCTCAAAACGTCCACTTTTTAGACGTTGTATTAACGTTATTGCTTGGAACGTGATCCAGACCTTTGTTTTTAATTCTGTAACATTTTTTAAACGTTCCTATAACAACTTAAGAATAACGTTTTTGATATGTTTGAGTAAAAAATGTTCTACTAACGTTACTACAAGAGAAGTTTGGGAGAACTTTTACAGGTACGTCAGCCAATGTTGTGAGAACGTTCCCTGTTAGCCAGGGGTCTGTTGTCCCATCTGTTGAGCGCCCATAATCACTCAATGGTTCCTGTCTAATCTCTTATGGAGACTTCAGTAAAGTCTCAGATCATGGTCAGCTTTTGTTCATTTGTCTCCGTGACATCAAACTGAGCAAGAGTGACAGATCGCTTCAACTCTGTTGTTGAGCTATTTTTAGGATGTTAGTTCAAATTCGTCACGCTTGGTCACTCAAGTCTAAATATAAAAAGGCGACTGTCAGACCCTTTCTGACATATATGATTAGCCTCTGTATATAAGGTTTCATATCCTTTAATTAAATAACACAATACCAACAGCAAGACTTTGCAATGAAATTATGCAAAAATGCTTTTCAGAGTCAACCAGTCTAAAGTTATACAACAGCGCCACCTGTTGGGAAAAACAACACACTGATTTGACAGTAATAAATAAAAAGTAATAAGAAATTTGGGAACCAAGAGCTGTTTCTGATGCAGTTTATTGTCTTTCTCTATGCACAGTCACTGAGCAGCCGCGTAAGCTGACAAGATATGGTTCAAATTTACAATGAAATTCCAACAATGTTACTAAAAAATAAATACAGAATCGAGAGTGTTGCACAGCTCAAAAATATACAAAGGCTTGGAATAAATGTAAACTTTTAAAACATTTTACAAAATCAAACATCTGTGTTTTTTTATCCTTTAGAAATTTCATATGCACACGTTTATACAAAAATACAAAACGAATTCATCTATTCAATCTATTGAAGCGGAACTCGTATGTTGAGTGAGATTTGTTTTCCTGTTTATCATGACTGAACGAGATGCATCTTTATCCCAAAACATTTTACATTTTTACCTCAGTCTTCTCTTTTCTTATTCACCAAGTTACTTGTCAATATTAATATTTATTACACCCGTACACATCTAAACCCTGTGGCAAAAGCAAACTGTGCTTCAACAATACAGAGTAATGTGCCTTAAAAAAAATAAAAGCGTGTTATGATACTTCAGTGACAACAAAGAAAACAATAAAATAATAATAATATAGTGTGTCTTTGTTCTGTAAGTGTCATAATTCTCTTTATTCGGTTACTGATATGATTATAGTTGTAAAGTTTCTTGTACATGTTTAAAACAGTCCACAGCTTGGTTGAGGTAAAATAACCATGACAACGATAACAGATTACCCTGGTTGTGACTTTCCATTGTTTGTAAGAAGGTAAAGCCTAAATTGACTGGTTAGCTTTATTATACTGCGCATGTGGCTACTGTAGTATTTATGAAACTGGAAATAAAACAGACATACATTGCTACATATGTGTTTTCGAGCAGTCACAAGTGTTGCCATGACAGCTTTTGCGTCATATGCACAAACAGAAAGTTACCATAAGAAAACCTGATAACAGCAATAACATTTTCTTAATTTTTTTCGATGGCAACCATGATGGAATATGGCCCGCGTATAGAATTCAAAGCACCAAAACCTACAGCCGTATAACAGTAGCTTATCTGTTAATAATGCTAGTTCACAGCTAATTAGAAAGGTTAACAAGTTCAGTATCTTCACCGTCGGCTGACACACCCCTGATATGAAATACTCTTTCATTTAAATAAAGCTTTATCGTTCTTCTTTTCCAAATTTATTAACAAAATAACTCTCTGGATAAAATATCCTGTAATTAAAAATATTTGCTTTCTATTAAACGTTGCAATCTGATTTCATAGATTTAGTTCTAATACATGGAGACAAAAAAAGAACGTTTGTACTTCCAAAAGTGTGAAGTTAAATTAAAGCTAAATGGGACACGCATTAGACAGGGTGCATACTGAAAAAACAACAGGACAGTCATGGCTCAGGTGCTAAACGTCACCAGAAAATATCTGTTTGATGTCTCTGAATTTTCAGGAAGGTTCCTCCACTGATATGAAACAATGAGAAGCATGATTTTCATACAGTACATGATGCACCAATAACAATTTAGAAAAAAGCTTGAAATATATATCAGACATCCATGTATATACAGATGAGCAATGACCTTTATAAGCTTGATCTATATCCCAGAGATTGTGATACATATAAGTATTCACCTTATATTAATCTATAACTATAATTTTATCATCTTTAAATATATCTACCTATAAAATGGCCCCATTAATTCCAGCCACATCCAGCTCTTACCAAACCCGCCCCCTTGTTACACAGATGTTCATCATTATAAGATTGTCTAATTCCTCCACTTCAGAGAAAAAGCTCAAACTGTGTACACACACTGATGCGAAACCTTCAACAAACCTTTCTGTACATTCACCGTAAATAGCAGATACTGAAAAAATTCACGTGAACATGGAAATATGTTTTCCATGCGAAGATCCCAGCTAACAATTTTAGGTTGTAAGAACGTTTCTTTAACATTTCCATAAAAATAAAAAAAAGTTAAACATGCTGTTTTGAATAGTCTAAGAACGTTCAAAACGTCCATTTTTTTTACATGTTGTATTACCATTATTGCTGTAAAAACATTATTTAGACTTTTAATCCTGTAACGTTGTTAAAGCGTTCCCTTAACAACTGAGGAATAACGTTGTTATGCTAACGCTTTTAGAATGCTTGCCAAAGGCAATGTTAATAAAGTTCTACTAACATTTTTGGATAACTAACAGTGTTGGATAACTTTGAGAGAATGTTATGGGAACGTTAACCAACGTTCTGAGAATGTTTCTCGCTAGCTGGGTTATTGCATGCTGTACAGAGGATGAAACAACTCAAGTGCGACTATGGTGAAAACGCATTCATCCGAAACAGAGCAAAAATCCATCTTTTCACAGCTCATCTTCCCTTCAGTGGCACAGTGTACGCTTGATAAATCTAGCTATTTCCTGTGAGTTTTAAACCCCCAGATCTCCACCTGTATACAGTTTCCCTTTAGAAGTGAATCCGTTCCTCCTCCAACGAAGTGTGTTCATTTGAACGCATATTCACAGAATACAGTGACATTGAGGTGCATTTTCTCTGAAGTCCTCATTTTATCTGCAGTTACAATAATCTTCTGTTGTACTTGTTTAATTCAATATACATGATGACGCCTGAACAGTGTGACAGACACACACAATACAATTTGGGTCTGAAGACAAAGACACTCGCATGTTCAAACAGATGGAACAGGAAACAGTTTTTTACATCAGGTGGCGAATTTCAAGATATATTACCTTAATTAAGTGCAAAAGGCTTTAGTTCATTAAATCCCTGGCTTTCTTATCTTGCTGTCTAGTCTTGCTGCTTGCATACATGGACACTTTAAAGAGGTCATGGTGAGATTGTCCTCTGTAGGCCTCCACATTCACACATATTTGTCATTATACTCTTCTGCACCTTGCACCTACAATACAGCTCAAAGTATTTTTGCAATGGATAATGTTAATAGAAATGCGTTCTATGAAATACATAAAAACGTTGATGCTCTTTTTTTTCTTGTTTATCAAGATGTCGTCACATATTTGATTTGACCATAAATAAAAACAGGGATTTATAATGAAAATCATTCATCAACAAGGACAAAATGATGACAATCCCCACACAACGCAGTAAAAAAATAAAATTAAAATGTAGCTTTCCAAGTCTTCACTCGACCAACAGCGTAAAAAGGACCTTAAAGAAATCAGCCCATTTTTTTCAGTACAACAAACATTTTAGCGAGAAAACCAAGACAGATCCTATTGTGTACAGCACTCGTAAATGTTTTCATACTATGAAACATTTACCATTTTGCGGTAATAAAAACGTTTGGGGGGGGAAAAATGACTATACCGCTAAGAAGAGCGATCATCATGTGGACTTCCGTCTGAGTTCTCAGTTTCTCCTTCTGAGATGACCTGCATTGGGGCTGTGTAGAGTCGACTGCGTGTACTGTAGCGACTGCTGTTTGCCGCAGGTGGAACTCTAGAACGTCCCTGTCTGGAGGCTGCTGACATGGTCAATGTTTTGGGGGAAAATCCCTCCGTGTTGGCCTTCGGCAGCAGACTTGGAAGTGTCTCACCACTGCTTGTGGAATCCTGTGGGGGTAAAAGGGGTTCTTCTGGTTGTCTTGTAGCTTCTAACTGCAGCTCTCCTTGGGATTTGGGTGCGATGGGACTCTTCAGGATCTCTGTTGCAGACATACGGTAACTGGAGTCTGAGCGACTACCCTTCTTCAGCAGCAGGAGTTTGAACTCCTCGCTGGATGTGCTGGACTTTTTGGCACACCTGTAGATGGGTCCTGAGGCTCTCTGGGAGATGCTTGGAGGGGCTGGGGGTGCAGGTGTAACCGGGCACACAGTAGGATTACTCACAGGGGCTGCTGCAGGTACTACACCAGGCCGACTTTTTACGCTCAGCTCTCCCGAATCTTTACGTCCAAGCACTTTCCGTTTAGATCTGAAATAATTGGAGGGACAGGGAATTTGTATTATATACTTTGCAGCTTTAAACAATTGTATTTTTCATAAAAAACAAATCAGTTACTGAGCAAGTACATCACAGATCTGAAAAGGTCTCCTTACCCGATTTGCAACGGTAAGCTTACAATAATATTAATAATAATAATAATAATAATAATAATTGAACTTTATTTGACTAAAGTAACCTGCAATTTTATGTTTTAGAAATGGCGATAGAGAGGCAAAAGTTACAGATTTGCAGCTTGAAAAATGCATGTCAGAGACCCTGCAAAGTAAATATTAGCATCAAAACCACCAAACAGAGAATAGAACAAAACAATAAAGCAACAAGGCTTACCTGTGTATCATTGCAAACAGATCTTCAGTCGTACGTAGTTTGTTGGGGGACGGGAAAACATTTTCATCATCAGGTTTAGAGTCATCAGTTAAAGGAGAGGATGAATTGTCACTGGGAGTCGATTCTATTATGATAAAAGGCATTTAAGCATCAAGCTTAACAATTTTAGGTTGTAAGAATGTTTTCCTAACGTTTCCATTAAGAAACAAAGAGTATAAAAATGCTATTTTGAAAGTTCTATGAATGTTCAAAAAGTCCAGACACGTTTTTAAGACATTAAATTAACATTAGCGCTTGGCTACAGGAATGTTATTCAAACATTTTTATAATTCTGTATCGTTTTTGTAATGTTCCACTTACAACAAACGTTAATAAAGTTCTACTACCGTTACTGCAAGAACGTTTCTGATAACCTTGAGACAACGTCCCCTATTAGCTGGGAAGTACAATTATGCATGCAAAAGCATTAATATACAATGTGAAACTAGTCTGGTAAGAAATATGTGTATCAACAATTAGAGCGACTACAGAATTAGTATTTTAATTGGAGTTTCTACTTTGTAAGACGGGTGAAACATTAGATTTTCAGTTACCCTTGCTGAAGTAGTCCTCTGTGTCTGGGGTTGACTCTTCCTCTCTTATCTCCTGTGAGGCACTTCTGGTTGTGACACCTGATGTCCCATAATCCTCCTCTCTGACTAGCACATCGCTGATTGTGTAAGTGTGCGACGCCTCTCGAGTTGAAACAGGCACTTTGTCAGGACTGTTGCACAGTGCAAAATTGCTTCTCTGGATCTCACTGTAAGCTGGGGGTGGCATTGTGCTGGCCAGACATACACGCTCTGCTAAAGGATCTGGCTGTGAACGGTTTTGTTTAAGTCTCCCTGGTGACGATGCCAGCTGCTCATATGGGCACCTTCTGTCTTGTTCTTGCTGAGAGCTGTGCATCTCAGTACCTTGAAATGATCTTGTTGAAGGGTCATCTTTGTCAGGTTTAGGACCTACCGGTTTTCTAAAAGCAGTCATTGCCCAGTAAGTACCAGGACCAAGCCTCTCTTGTCTTACTCTTACCTCCTCAACAACGTTATCCACCAGTGGAAACTGTGGCTCACAGATCTGCACTGCAGGGGGTTTGTAGGCTGGTGGTTTCCTGTTGTGCTTGTTGCCAGAGGACGGAGAATTAGTTACCACTGTGGGACACTTGGGGCGTGTTGCTGGATTTACACTGGCATGATCATACACTTGGTTCCCTTCAGGTTGTCTACAAATAGATCGCAAGTGCACTGATCTAAGAACAGTTGGAGTAATGGCCAAATGGGTTGAGCTGAAGCATGGCGCACTCTCTGTGGTACATGCTGCAGCACCTGTGCAAGCTTCTGCAGCAGCACGAGCTTGTGCAGCAGCAGCTGCAAAGCGTGCTTCTGCAGCAGCAGCTGCAGCTATGGCAGCTTTCTGCTTATTTTGGTGGAGGATGAGCATCTGATTTCTATGAAAAAAGTGTTTGCTGTGAAGAGCACTTAGGTCAAGGTGACTAGGAGGTACAGCCTGGAAGTTAGTTTCTCTCCTGGAGGATACGCCTGTGTCTCTGACTGAAAACTGTGGCTGTTGCAAGGAACAAAGAGAGGACTTCCTTTCTGGGACTTTGGGTTTCCTCTTGCCACAGTTTGGAGACAGAGGACCTGGGAAGAAAGCAGAGGGGACGGAAGATGTTGGTGTCTCAGACTGGCTGGAATATCCACTGGAAGGGGACGCCAAGCTTGCCAGCTTTTCAGGGGAACCCATCTTGATGTCATTTTCAGGTGGAGGAAGAGTTGGGGAAGTAGGTCTAGACCTGGGTGGACAGGCTTGCATTTCTACACTTTCTGGTGACTTGATGCATTCAATAACAGTTATACATGTAGCAGCACTAGGGTCGGACACAGACCTGTAAGGGTCATTTGATTTCAAGTCATTGTGGAGCCAGAGGTCTGCATAGTCTGCTTGCACGGCCCCATCATCCTTGAAGGAATGTGTGTCAGAGGAACTAAATGGAGAGGAGCAGTCAAGTATATCCCTCACATTGTCCACTCCCCATGCACCAAGTGACTCAAGACCTGCAGTCTCAAGGTTCCCTGTGGAACCGGCCAAGTCCAGCTGCAAGTTCATCTCCCTGGAAGACAAGGGCAGTGGTAGCTCGCTAGTAATCTTTGGTTCATCCTGCTCTAAGACGTTCACACCACTGTTTGTTTCCTTTAATGAAGAGCTACGTTTTGGTGGGGGTGGCTTGGCCTTTGGTTTTTTTAGGGAGAGACATGGTCTCCCCAATGTCCTGGTGGATCTATATTCTGACTGAGGGTATTCCCCCATGCCAGGTGCTATGTTCCCATGTGGGCCACAGTCGGGGTCAATGGCTGCATAGTTGTAGTAGCTTTTGCTACCCTTAAGACCACAATCAAAGTGCATGGATGAATAGAATTCTTCAGTGTCAACAATATAGTGTGTCTCTGATATTCCAGCGGATGGTTGCTCACTGGAGCTCTCATACGTTTCCCCACTGGAATAACTGGGACAGCTGACACCACTCTCATCCTCTCTGGAATGCTTTGGGCTGAAGTCTTGGGGGCAGGACTGATCCTGCTGGTCCTGGTTGCAGTTCCACTCACCATCACTAGCAGTACTGACCCCTGCATCATCCATCTGATCAGTAGCTGAAGAGGTAAAAGAATTGGATCTCTGGCCCTGTCCTTGTGGCTTGTCTATGCAATAGGGAGTAATTATAAAGCCAGTGGCGTCATCAATTACATGGGATCCAGTATTGAGGGAAAGTTCAGAATCACAGTGTGAAGATCCAGTCAGGGGAGGTGAGGCAGCAGGCGGAATAGTCTCCGAAGTCTGCGAGGGGCATGTGGAGCTGCTTCCGCTCCAGTTGCCACTTGAGGACTGGTGGTCTTCTTTATGGTCGATCTGGCTACCAAGCATCCCTGTAGTAGAGGCAGAGTGGATGGGGCTGCTAAAAGTATCTGAACTGGAGGAAATCTCACAGCTTCCCATGTCAACTTTACGTGGAAACCTGGATCTGCCTCTCTCGATCCATGTGTGGTCAGGGCTCCCAGAGTGCTGCATATGCTTGAGACTCCCAAACTGAAGCTCTGGCATGGCCTGGTCATCAGTACTCTCCTCTTCATCCTTAGGAATTCTCTGTCCCGGACCTGGCAGGAAGTCCTCTGTCTCATAAGGAGAGAGCTCCTCATCTTCCTCATCATCATCATCCTCATCACTGTCATCTTGGTCCTCATCCAAAAGCCTGCCACCCTCACGGGGTAAACTTCTAGAACGGACACGTGTAGATGATGCTGCGGCATACACAGTGTCAGAGCGATCCGGCAGCGAGGTAATGTTTCCGGTGGAGTGTGAAAGAGAAGCTGGAATTCCTTGACCTCTCTGGGCACGGATACGCCTCCGGGATGGAGCAGCAATCAGGAAGTCATCCGTCTGACAGCCGGAGTCCCTGGTATGCAACACTCGCCCACTCAGAGACAGATCCTCATCCCACAGTGATTTGTGTGGGTGGGCATGGATGATCACGGTTCTCTCTCTAGCCACAGGTGATTCATCAGAATCTACAGGTACATCAGAAAAATAATACATCCAATAATACTTCCTATTTGAAATGAAAGAAGGTTTCTCTAAATTTACAAAAGTTGGCTTTTATAATTATTTGACTTTACAGCTGTTCGTCAGGCTTTATGTTTGAAAGGAGAGTATCAGATGACCGTACCCATGTCTTGCTGAACCCGTTTTGGGATACCAGTGATGGTTTTTCGCCTTCTGAGTTTCCGTCGCCTCTGTAGAACTGACTGTGAGTGAACAAGCGAGCAACGAGCGCTGGCGTCCCTGTCAAACCCAACGCCTGTAGAAGATGAAGAGAATAACTATCATTTTTAAATGTATAATTAAATTTAAAGGTATAATTACATCAACTCATTTTCTTTCACTGAAACTAGCGTATATCTATTGCTATTTGTAGTTGGTATTTTTGAAGCATGGACAGAATCTGGTGCTTTACCTGATACATTAATAGGAATGATACAGGATGAAATCACTTCAGACTCCTTCGTTCGCTCTTCTGGTGTGGGAGGGGGCAGAGCTTTGCGCCAATTGGTTTGTTTGTCCAGGGTCGTAGGGGCATTGGGAACGGGACACTTAGGCCTGTGGCTCAACACTGGTTTTTCTCCATCCGTTTCTGTGTTGGTACCAGCCTAATATGGGATGATGTTAGTCATTCATAATCAGACTGATGAAGATCACACAGAATATAAACACAAACCTAAATATACTGTGGCACAACACATTTTAGGAATACTTCGGATACATCTAAAAATGAGCAAAAGTGACCTAACATTTTTAAGAATGACTGCAGGGAATCAGTCATCTACATAAATACACATACATGTATGTATTGCCAAATTCAGAAAATCCTGTTTTGTGTTTACACACGTGGTTTGGTTGAGGCAAAACGCAGGGAAGAAAGAAGGATGAAGACAAAACAGACAAAAACAGAGACAATGCGTTTGGATCTATGCCAAAAGATGCTTCTCTAAAACAAGGAACGAATCATATGTAAATGTATATAAAACATTTACAAAACGTTTGTTTTCAGGCTGAGAGAGATATGATGCAGCCTTATGTATTAACAAAAGCAGCCGATGTGGAATACATACACATTGGTTATGCAACTCTTCCTTTTTATAAACAGCCACATATTTAGGCCAGTCCTGTAGCTAATACATAAAACATTTAAAAGTTATTACAGTGGATTTACTTTATTTTTGGGATATACTGGCTTGTGAATGCAAAAAAGAATCAAATAAACAGCAGAATAATATGACATATGTCAGACATGATCTCACGATAATTAAAGATATCTAAGGGAGGTTTTGCTCTAAATAATCATATTAGAACAGGAAGGTAAATCGGAAAATGTTAGTAAAGACTCAGATTACAGGCATGTGCATCTGAAATTATAAATTGACAGATTTTAGGGGAAATACCTTTCTAATCCAGGGTATGAAGTTACAACACTGAATAGGGGATGAGGAACGGAAGCGCTGGGACTAAAACACAACAAATTGACAACACAAGACTAAATGAAAAAAAAAGACCAACAAAAAAATAAAGGAATTGATGTCAAATTGAACATGTGATGTCATGATGACATGAATACAGGGATGACACACTCACAGGAAATGAAACAACAAACACCACAACTTCCTTTTGGAAGCTGGTATTAGATCAGGGGCAGTTTTTGTGAGCAAACACAGCAACACAATGTCTTTACTTCATAGACATGCAAATATAGTTTGACACACACGCTGAAATAAAGTTTGTTTAGATGAAGACATTTTCTGAATTTGATAACTCAAATTCAGTTATGGTGGAATTGCTTCAATCTGGTATCGAACCAATACTTAAAACCTGTACTTTAGAAAACAGCAGCCTGCAGCCATGTCCTTTAAAAGATGACATCTTTACCTTTTTGAGGACTGGTTTAAACCCAGTTTCCTTGACTGGCCTCTCCTGCAGCAATGAGATGCAAGAAACAAAACAGATATAATACCCATAATATCTATCAGCCAATTAAACTGTATGTTACAGATGCATGTTCAAAATGCCACAATTAAAAAAAGCAGCTGTACATTTAAAAACTT
>JAZGTJ010001256.1:41171-61393 GCA_036877575.1 Botia almorhae | reverse complement strand
GGGCACCACATGTTTACTCTAATATTCAGCCTTCCTTTTGTTAACAAAAAACCTCCTGAAAATCACTATGTGTTGGTTGTCTACACAGTTTGTTTTATAACTTTTACTAGTTTATTTCTGAGCCACTAAATACAAAACTACAGTTGGCTAAAGCAGCAAAAGTTTTGCTTTATATTAACTGTAAATTGTTTTATAATATGGCCAATGACATGTCTGTATCTGTAACAAACTTATTAATGAATTTTACATTGACCATGAAGCACAAACATAAACATACATACACACATACAGATTTATGCCAAAGAATTTACTTTGCTGCATACATACATGTGCACATTGAAGACTGGTTAGCTCCATATCATGTCTCAGATCTTATTACTGAGAGGTGCTGTGGGCCAAAACCACTTTTATCTTCAGGACATTTATAAGTGATGAATGCTCACTTCAAAGTCTTCTGATCTCCTGATCTATACAAAACTAACAAAATTGAAATTGTGCCTATAAACCTTTCATCCATGTGGAAAAAATAGTGACACCACATTTAAGATACTATACTTAAGGATACCATGTGAACGTACCGTAATTTTAAAGATTGCCTCAGCAAATTATAAAAGCCACATTGGAAATAATCTACAAGTATACTTTGAGGGGAAAATAAAACGACATTATGTTGTTTGTAAAGAAGCCACTTCAAACATTTGTCATCTGCGTAGGAAATTCGTACATTTGACCAAATAAAGCTGATGTATCATGCTTGAATCTGCTTGAACATTCATTTCTTCTGTTTTATACCGCCCTCTTGTGGCCTGCAATAATATCAATCGCTTACTTTAAACTAAAAGTACATACACAAAAAGTGTATTAAGTTTTTAATCAAATAAATAAAACAATGATCTGTCTGTCTAGTTTACAGAATTGCAGTAGAACTATACTGTTTAATAAATAGTGATAACCTATTAAAAATGATAGAAAGATTTTTAAAACTTTTATATGAAGTTATTTTAGTTTAACAGACGTAAAAGCCCCATATAAAAGTAATACTGCTGTGGTAACATGGTACACGTAACATGGTATAAAGCGATGATCAGATTGCAAGCACATGGTACTTTGTAAATAATTTATAGGCACAATTGTATTTATGTGTTTACATGGCATTTAAAGATGGGCTACTTAAAAGAAGGCCAAGATAATGCTATATTACATGCCTCAGACTTTTTGTAATAAAAATATGCTGCTGGAATAACATTATTCTAACGATGGAACTACGTCTTCCAAACTAATTTGAACTTTTTCACTCATTTACACATCCTGGAAACATGACTTCCTGTCGGGAAAAGCACTGCCTGACTCCACAGCACCATCATCACCACCCTTCAGCGTCCAAACAAACTTGGCTAACAACATACGCAACTTTTCTTTTAGTCCTCTCTATTGGAAAATCCCGTGGCCAGGCAGATCCACTGGAACAACAAAAGCAGAAATGTCACCTCCATCCGCACGCCTGCAAACCAAACCTGTGATAGCGTGTTTGAAGACGTTTCTCATCTCGTACAGTTTGATTTTTTGGGTGAGTTTTTGTCGGATTTGCCGTTAGCTTGAGGCGGCTATCTGCACAGCTAACTCGCGATGAACAATGGGCCCAGTTAACAAACAGCTGTTCATGTTAGTACTTGTTCGTAATTTAGGAAGCTGAGTTTATTTTCTCATACAAACACAAAACACATTTTAAGCATTATGTTGTTGTTTTAGATTATGTTTTGATTGGTTTTATTAACGGCTGACAACAATTTCTGCAGATAACCTATATTGTTACCGGCTTGACTGACTTGCCGACGTATATTTGCTGTTGTTGTTGTTGTTGTTGTTGTTGTTGTTGTTGTTGTTGTTGTTGTTGTTGTTGTTATAAAGTTATGATGTTAAAATGTAGTTCTAGGGTGTTTTGTTTTGTTTCCGTACAAATTATAAAACTTTTGAACTTTTGTATTTGCCAAACAGTCGTATTTGCCTAAAACTGTCATTTTAAAATTACAGTTATATACAACAAAGTTTGAGATCTGTCCAGGATTCTGAAATTAAAAAGAAAAAGTAATTACATTCAACAAAACAAATAACAGTGTGTTTTGTCTGTTAAATAATATTAATTCATGTAGTTTCACTAAGGTCACTGATATATTTATTTATATAGTTCATCAAACGTGGCTATATAGGGTGCGAAGTACAAATCAGTAGTTATCTATCCCATTTATTGCTATTCACGGTGATTTCGAGCGAACAGGAGACATATTGTGGGTTTACTGGTTAGTGAGTTGGACTTGTAATTAGAGGGTTGCTGATTCGATTCCAGCACTGAGGGGTTGCAACTGAAGTGTCCTTAAGCAAGGCACCTAACTCCCAATTGCTCCCCGGGCGCAGTAATGTGCTGCCCACTGCTCCGGGTGTGTGCGTGTTCACGACTTGCAGTGTGTGTTTACTCCTCACCAGTGATGGGTTAAATGCAGAGGTCACGTTTTGGGTATGGGTTACCATATCTGACAAATAGGTCATGTTCACATATGGCCAGATGGTCAAGCTTATAACCCATGCTGAGGGAGGAAAGTGGATAATACAGAGTGATATGCCAAGATTATTACTTAATAATTTGTTTTAGTTTATCGAAACCATTTTAAATGGGTCAGAACTGATATTTGATTAGGATTGTTATAACAAAAACTTTTCATAAAGATAGTTTAATTACAAGTATAATTATAAGATTAAGTATAATTACAAGGTTTGCAGGGTTGTTATCAAGAATTGGGATGGCACTTCATCTTCTTGTAATGTGTTTAGGCAAATCTGTAAATTAAATCCCTGTCTGAGAGTCATTCTTTGTAGCTCACAGGAGTGGTCCTGTTGGCTGTTGGAGTATGGGGAAAGGTTAATTTGGAGTTCGACCTCCTCCTAAATTCAGAGAAGGGGACAAATGCACCATATGTCCTCATTGGGACTGGAGCCATCATCATCATCTTTGGATTGTTTGGTTGCTTTGCTACCTGCCGTGGGAGTCCCTGGATGCTGAAACTGGTCAGTTCTAGAGATATCACAAGATGACTGTATCTCAGTGCTGAGAGAGATAATTAACATTAATATGAAAGTTAACAAAGAAGAATATGACCCATGTACAGTAACCTGGGCCATGTTTCCCAAAAGCATCATAAGCCTGAATAAACTAACAGTAACTCATGTACATTGTACCTATAAACTGCTTCGGTTTACAATGCTTTTAGAAAATGGGGCCTTTATGTTTTAAACCTTTTTTTGTTAATTGTGTTTATGAAACATTTTCCCTTTTTTTGTCTGTTTCTTTTAGTATGCTATGTTCCTAACATTGGTGTTCCTAGCTGAACTAGTGGCAGGCATATCTGGCTTCATTTTCAGGCATGAGGTATATTTCTCAATTGTAATTTAAATGGATTTAATATGACATCAGTCATCCACAGCCAAATGTTTTTTGTAAACTTTTTGTGTTGCTGTTTCTAGATTAAAACAATCCTTCAGGATGTTTATAAAAGTGCCGAAGCAGCCTACACTGGTAAGGATACCAGAAGCAATGATTTGGACAGGATCCAGAGAACAGTAAGCATGTGTTTGTTTGTTGTAATGTCAGAATCAGGATTACAGCAAGTTCAATATTTTCTTAAGTTATTTTCAGAACAAAAGTCACGCTAAAGTTTTTGTCTGGTTCATTGAGCAATTTGTTTCATATATGAAACTATTATTAATTAGTTAATTTTGTATTTTGTAGCTGCAATGCTGTGGAGAGACAAACTACACCAGCTGGGCAAACACAGATTACTTCAAACAAGAGGGCATACCCAAAAGCTGTTGCAATGTGACTGCTGGTACAAACTGCACCACTGTAGAACTTAAGACTCTCAAGACAGCTGCATCAGTGGTGTACCAGCAGGCAAGAGCTGCTTCTGAACACTCCATAATGAAGGCAGTTCTATAAGAAATATCTACAGCTATAAAATAAAAAATTACTTTTGTTGTAGGGCTGTTTCTCTCTAATGACGACCACATTGGAGGCCAATCTTGGAATTATTGCTGGAATTTCATTTGGAATAGCATTCTTCCAGGTACATATTTATCCAGTTTTGTTTGATTGTTTATGGTCTATAATACACCTTACTAAAATTTAAAAGTAAATATTTAGTTTTTATTTGACATTTAAATCATTTATTTCAGCTTATTGGGATTTTCCTGGCGTGCTGTCTGTCGCGCTATATTACCAACAACCAATATGAGATGGTGTAGTATTACATCACAGGTATGTTTTCTAAATCGTTTCCATTTCAAATACCAAACTTTTATTTTACCTAAAATTGTTTGTTTTAAGAAAACATTACTAGAGGTTCTTACTGTCACTTCTGTCTGCTTACAGGGTATCAGCTCCCAAGGACTAGATCTGTCACAAAGGGAAACCCATTTAATTTCAGTGTTTTGTATGTGTGCCTTAGCTAAACATTCATTTTATAGAATTTCTGGCTGCTTTTTTAAAAATATTTCTTGCTGGTAACTAGATTGAAATTACAACTAGAAGGGAATAAAGCCGTAAGGTGTATGCAAATTTTGCAGATTCAGTTGTTTTGGAATAGTGTAAACCTAACAAAGATTAGATGTTACGAAAATTGTAGAATGTGCGTATGTTTTGGCCAGTGTTAAATCAGGAACATGCAGTTATGCAGATCATGGTGTACTTGTACAGCTTGTCTTGGTTTCATGCTAAAACATTACATCTAGTTATAACATTAGTAAGTTTTTTGCATGCAGCCTGAAAGTTGAGCGTTGTTGCAACACCTGCCAAAAAGGGCATTTTTGAGTATGAGTTTATTTCAGTGTATTTTTATGACTCTTTGAGCCACCAAACATGTACTACACATGGAGTTCTGTTTCAATAATCATAGTTTTAATACGAAACATGTATACCCATTTGAATTTAATTGCATTTCAATTGCTGTTGTAAAAATAATGTGGTTATTTGCAATTTCTCTGAAGTCTGTTTTTGATGTAGCAGTGATGGTATAATTATGACATGGATTGTTGAATGTCATGACTGTGATAAGATGAGCAGAAATTGTGTAATTTCTCTAACTTTGTGTCTACAAAAATGTGAAGTCTCTTGTCACATGACTCGGCTGGGTAAAATGTATTTAAAACATATTTAAAACGTACTTACAGAGAAAAACCAGAAATATCAACAGTATCAATGCAGTGGTTATCAACAGGAATTTAAAGATTGTTTAAATCCAGATTTTATTTCAAGTATTGTTCTTTTTGTCATTCCAACATATTCATACAACACATTTTTGTCAGAAAAATAACAGATAAACCGTCCACTGCATTTTGTCAGCATATGGAATTGCTTTTGGGGCATGTCCACATTCATATCTTTATAAGATAACAATGTTAATAGTCTGTTCTTTTGTGAAAACTGTAAAACAATTAAAAAATAAAGTTTTGTAATCGGAGAAACGAGATTTACTATAGCGTCAGTTACTGACGCAATGTCTAGTGAACCGCTCTCAAAGAGGAACTTTTGTTTTGTAGTGAAGGCTTCAGATACAGAGCCACCAGATGGCACTGTCGGTTTATAGAAATTATTCGGTTTTCTGCATGATTTTAGTTACAAAATATTTAACACTGAAAACAAAGTAAATTTTTGGCATCATTTTTTAAATCATAAATATAATTGTTTACTGTTGTTCACAATTTTAAAAGGATACGGATAGTCGCAAAATGGTGATACCAGATTGGTCTACGTGCTTGTCATTTTATCTGCAGCGCTATACATCATTGGACATGTGACTCTTCCTCGTTTGACGTCAACGGTATAAAAACTGTCGGTCTCCAGCTGAACCGGCAGAAGAGGAGGACGTTCTTCGACTTTGGTTTGCAGTACGCTTTGGCGATATCATTAGTCTTCTGTTTACCCGGTCCAAAACGATTTGATCCAGGTTAGTTATTTGTATATATAAATTACTGCAAAGTCAGACGACCTGACGCTTGCTTCCTGTAGATATTTGCTTGTGTGTAGGTCTTTGTGGCGTAAAATTGCTACGTTTCGCACCTTCACGATCGTATACATTGAATGCATAAAGCTACGTTTAACTGAATTTTTTAACTGAATTACGCTTTCTTAAGACGTTGTGATTTTAAACATGCCACATGTATAGATATTTCTAATACCGCGAGGCGAGGCAAACAAGGACGCTCCCATTGTAAATTAACGGCATTTTCAATGATTTATAATGGGTGCGATCTAGTTCTGTACAGAAAGCAGTTGAGCAAGTGACTTTAGGTTATTCAGCTTTTAGTATTCTAAACCAGCCTTCTTGGTTTCAGCTTTGTCATGATGCAGCTGAACGACGCACATTGCAACAAGCACTCGCTGCTCAACGTGATGAACCGCTTTATCGCGGCTGCCAACAATATGGACGAGACCATCATGGTGCCAAGCTTACTACGGGACGTGCCTCTGGAAGAACAGGAGAGCCAGGCCTCCGTCAGTCATAACAATAACGAGTCCTCCTTTCCCAGCAAACAGAGGGACATGTATGAGCACTACCTGCTGCTGAAGTCCATTAAGAACGACATGGAATGGGGCCTGCTGAGGAGGGAAATGGGCGGCAGTGCCAGCTTTCTGGAAATGGCAGTGAAGCAAGAGGAACCTCTGCAGCAGATGAATGGAGATGTTGAGGAGTCACTTGAGAGTCAATTCCACTATCATCTCCATGGACTATTTGCGGTTCTGTCCAAGCTAACGGTTCAGGCAGACCACCTCACAAATCGTTACAAGAGAGAAATTGGTGGAAGTAGCCTGTTGAGATAAGAGTGGGTTTGTCTTTGAAAGTAATATGGACAATTTTTGAACGGTTGAATTAGGAGGCGAGGCAGCAGCTGACTGCAAGGGCTTTAGATTACTCTCTGCCATTAAAAGGTTTTTTTTTTGCAAGCAAGTTGACCTGTCAGTAATACAAAATCCTGGTGCTTTTAATAGAAGTTAAAGGGCTATGGGGGTAATGCGATTTTTAAAACTATCATTTCAGTGGGATATCCATTTCAATTAGTTGGCTTGTCCTTCTGTATGCCAGGTCAGAAGGCCCTTGACATGTCAAAGATACAGAAGAAATGGAATGCTGGTAATTCTGTTTCTCATCCAGCCCATGCCTTTTAACAAGGGGATTTTATGTATTAATGCTGCTCTTGTGCACTTGCCCATGCAAAGTGGCGTGCCTTCTATTTTCATATCCCCACTTGCTGTTCAAGTATGTATGCTTGCCATGCATGATATCACATGGCGCAGGGCCCATCATGAGTTTGTAATGTTACTTGTATTCAAGTTTTTGTTTGTCCTAAAAAATTACGTTTTATATTGTTCTGTAATATAGTGACTTATTAAATAAAGCATTAACTTAAGTTTACTTTCTCCTGGGAGTTGTACTGCCTCCTGTTTCAATATGAACCAGCATTTAGCAGAGGGCTGAATCAAGTCCTTTAATCCTAAGTGGAGCTGGTGAGTTTAAGCCAGTTTCATAAGAGCCGCATCACTAGCTTCCATGTGAACTGTATCTTGCATGGGCAGGTTTGAGCTTGCCTGTGTTCATACAAGTGTATTCCATTATGTTCTTACAAACACTATTGTGTTTGCGACCCACCCTAAATGCCACAAACTGGATAAAATTGGTGCGCTAAAGAAGTGCAATCAGACACAATATTCTTATCTATATAGTTCAAAGTGTCTGGGATCCATTAATGAGTGTCTGGTCAAGATTATCAGTTCATGATCTTTGAATCTGATTGGTAATGTGTATCTGAGTGACTTGTATTACTTTTTCTTATATCTGTATATTGTATTACTTTTCCTATATCTTTCCCCCATACTGAAATTCTCTGAACCATGACAAAATAAATCTACACCCAAGTCACAATTGTGCTTTCACAAAATCAGTCAGTCTTTGAACAAATGTTTATTTTAATGCTATCTTGGTGGAAACAAAGGTTAAGCTTCAAAACCTCAGTCACTATCTAGCCAAAGCAAGTACGGCCTATTACATACCTAGTACTGAAAATTATCAAATATCTTTGACTAAGGAGGGGCATTATGGTATATGCCAAATGCGCTCAAACCATCTGTCCATTCGAGTAAAATAGGTCAGCACGCAAACTAGGCCAGGCAGCCAAAGGATCAAATCTGCATGATGCATGAACAAGCAACTAGAGGGACTTGCTTATAAATGTGATTCTAAGGCTCAAATCAACATGCTACTTGCACGAAACAGAATCAAAGCTTGTTGCAAGTCATTTATGATGGTTTCATCTGTCTTTACAGGATATTTGAGAACAATGATTATGATGCTGAGACAAATGTTATATGAGAGGCAAATTACATCCTTTGGATTCTACTGAAAGTGCTTTGAAACCCAATAGCATGACTGCCTTCTTATAGATACTCATTGTGAAAGCTGTCCTCTGTTAGTACTGCTTAAATGTTTCAATGATTTGTAGAACAGGATGTTCTCAGTTTGAGCAAAGATTTTAGAATTAACAATATACTGCAGTTTGGTACTATGAATGGGGAAAACTGCAACGCTCTAAGGAGACTTGGAAAACCTTACAGCACAATTTGAGTTTAAGAATTTGTTACAATTCATGTAGGGTTTAATAGTTAGTCTGACATATAGTGTTTTACTGTGACCTTAGTCAGTGATTTTAGAGGCATCAGTCTTCCCTCATAGCTGCCCAGAGGTGTTGCAAAGATGGTCACTAAGTGCAGAGCCTTCATTAAAGGAACTTTGTTCAAAGCTGGTAAAACTTTGCACTATACTTAACATAAGTATGAGACATGCTCTAATTCTGTTGTCAAGGTCCAAAAACTATGACAGATTGGCATAAGGTTTAAAACTAGGAGACTCATAAATCAGTATCAGAATGTCTGGCTGGATCAGGTTTTCATCATGCCACGATGCATTGAGTACATCGACTACGTGACCAGGCAATTGAGATTTGGCCGGGCACATGCAGTCTGTAAGCCCATATCTAACAGCTGTCTGGTACGTGCTCACCTAATGCATCTTGGCACCAACCAGGGAAAGTTGCTCAACAAATGCCTATGGCAGCCACACATGTACATTTATCTTATCAGATCATCAATCTTTAAGATTCAAATATCAAATGAGAATGACTGTTTGAGAACAAAGCAATGATTTGATGTTCAAGAAGCAGTAGCAAATAAATATTTGTCCACTGTAAAAATTTCCCATTGAAAGATTTAGATGAGTTTACTCAACAGGGCTGTTCAAACAGCGAATTTGCATTTTCGATATGTAGGTTTCCTCTGGAATTTCAAAATACACACGTTTATTTAAATGCATGGGAAAGTGGTCTTTCATAATATCTTGTGTTCCTGTAACATTGCTACAACATTGCATAAGCAGTGCAAAGATTGGGGGTTTGATTCCTAGGGAACCAACAACGTGATTAAAAAATACTGTATATACTGAATGCACCATATTTGCTTTGGATAAAAGTGATTGGCAATACATAAATGTACATGTCCTTGGTTAAACTGAGGCCTAGGTAATTGTTAATGTTAGGGGTTTAACAGCTGTTAGTGAGGCTGTGGTGAGAAGATCAGCTGGTTTGGCTAAGAAGATGCTCACCCCACTCAGCCAAACAATACTAAGCCTTGTTCTGCATAATGAGAGCCTGCGCATTCCATTACAACATTACCAGTCTCCCTCTGTACAACCTCTCAGTGCCTAAGAAGAGGCTGAGTTTTCGCACCATTTACTGGACATACAAACTACTGATTGGTTGCTTGGTCCTGTTTCTTAAAATGTGGCTATAAAGTGTCTGATGTTGCAACTTTAATGTCCACCAGAGTAATAGAGACATGATTGCATAAAAACGCAATAAAGCAATAGTTTAATTTATTGCACCCTGTTTTTTAGTCAAGTAGATTAGATTAACACAAAGTCAGTAGATTATAACAGCTTTCATAATTACATTTACACATTTGATAAATGCTTGTATCCAAAGGGACTTACATTGCATTTGAGGTAATTATTTAATGCATTTTCTGAAAATGAAACCCATAACTGGTAGCTAAGCTACATGAACAATGTACCTAAAAAGCATCTGCAAATATTTTTTAAATATCACCAAATCTTAACAAGGTTTAAGATCAACAGAATTATGCTTCCCCTACATTATACCTTTAAAACAAATGAAGAGTTCACATTTCACTAAAGCACTGAAACTAATCCAGATTGCTTTCTCTCCTGTTGAGCTCTTTGTGCACGGTGCAGGGCTGAAGTGTGAGCTATTCTACAATCTGTCACAGGAAACAGAGCCTGCAGAAACTCTAGATGTGTGAGTCAACAAACAGTCAGCAGAGAATGAGCTCTTAGTGTCCTTGAAAAGTTCTGATGTTGACATCGCATTGAACATCGAGGTAGTTATCTTATGAAATGTATTGCCCTGCTATGCAGGAACTCTGTAGTATGAAGTGTATGTGAGAAAATACAAGACACTGACAATCTTTATGGTTGAGAAATACAGTAATTCTGGCCTGGAAGCAGTCCTTTCTGTGCATGATCAGCACATGCAGACTATATATGATATGTCAGCGTGTTCTGTGCAGAGCAAGTAACTGAAAGAACGTTCAGGGCAGATGAGGTTACATAATAAAGAAGGCGTGGCTGTCAGCTGGAGTCGTTTACAAGCAGACAAACAGCGTTGCCTTGGATCCCTTCACCCAGCCTATAACTCATGTACTGTGTGTGCAGTTCTGGAAATACTTCGATTATCATAGCCTTATCTGTTCAGTGCAGTATGGCTTTTCTACTTGGACCAATGGGCTTACTCATTCACTGTAAAATGTACGACTTTTCTGTTTTTTATATATACAATTGTGAAGTCAAGTTGTTTGTGTGATATTAAAAAGATCAAAATAAATTCTGTTTTATGATCATTTTTAATTTAGCATATTAGGAACGTAATGACTTAAACTATATAGATTGTCAGAAAGATGCCCTACACTGTTCCATTAGCATGAACCCTTTAATTAAAGGATTTATCTTTCTAGTAGTTTAACTAAAGCTCTGTAAGTTTATTAGTTAAAATCGATACTGCTGTTATGCCACTGTTACATTCTTAATTATAACAATGCATTTACAGGGTGCATGTAAATCTGATCTGTTATAAAACACACCTTAAGAACTGACCGAGTGAAAGTCTGTCTTTGCACATTATAATCACAATAGTCAGACATGAGTCTGATCTGAGCGTGATCCTGTCTGCCAAGGGCCAAGAATATTGCTCTTTGGCAGAGATGAGCACAGTTCAGAATAGCAACAGATTATCTATCCGTGAAAGCGTGCTATAAATATTTGGAAAGTATGGAATTAGTGACACTGAAATTCTGCTCACTCATTACTCAGCATGTCTGAGAAAGTTAAAGTAGTGCAAGGTCAGAGCAACAAACAGTCATGCAATGATAGGAAACCTCTGTGTTTTTAAATGCGTAAGTAATTAATAACTGAATGTCCTTAAATATTATATATCTGTGCATGGTTCCAAAGCAGTGTTGAAAACCAAACTAAAACAGAATCTGGGATAACTAGGAAGGAGAAATGGTATCTTAATTAACATGGAAGTGGTACCGTCTCAGGTTGTCCGGCATTTCTAACTGCATCTGTGCTCTATAAAAGGGCTGTTTAAAAGGCGAATGCTAAAAGGGAAGTTTTTCTGTGGTGTTTGAGAGAAGCAGGGCCGCCCCTTTGTGAGAGAACTCTTACATAATCTCAGCCTGAACAAAGACGGAAAACTCGATGACCCATTCTGCATAGATCTTTAAGAAAGGGGGAGGCAATCACATTTAAAGTTTGTTTAACTCTGTAAACCTTTAATGTAATCAAGTCTTTGACTTTCGTATTGGTCGGTTTTAACTTTATCTGCTGAGCGACTCTGCAAAGAGTTTCACAATCAAAAACATGCTGCTTGTTTAAAAACATCAAAGAACGGTATTACTGTGATGTCTTTTTAATAACTGAGTATTCTCACTGTTCTGCACAATAGAACACAATAAAACACTGTGTGTGTAATTATTTAATTAGATTATGTTATTAGATCATGTGAAAAAATGGTCTTGTGTGAAACTGTCATTTTAAAACTGGCCTGTTTTGTTTTTTATATCACACTGCACTACCACTACCACACTACCACTACCACATGGTAAAAGAATTACTTGTGCATATATAACTGTCAGTATGTCACGTTGAGACTTGCCCTAGATTTGGACCAATCACAATGTAGCTCCAAAAGAGCCAACCAATAGCAGATGCCCGTTCTTGTGGGTTTGGTGCAGGAGTGGCTCTGAAACCAGAGTCCATACATGATGCAATGGTGTTTGTCTCAGAGTAAGAGAAATGTCATGACCGGTCGTCCTGGTTAATTCTGTCTACACAGAATCAATAAACTGATCTCATGTCAGCAACCTAAGGTTCAGAAATGTTTGTTTTTCTTTTTTTGCCAAAGTGTTAACAATGTTTGTTTGTTTTAAAGAAAGATAATGTTTAAAGAGGAATTTCAATCGACAATCGGTACAGGGCACAATGAACTGCAGTAAACTCCAGTTCTTAGACAGCACTGCAACTCCCAAAGGTTTGCTTGCCAGATGATTGTTAAATGTTCCTGTTTACCTTTAGCTGCAAGTTAAAGATTACAGAGCAATGCTAATTCTGTTGACAGAAGTGATTTTTGATGGGTTGTGCTGCTGTAGGCTAAAGCAAGTCTTTGATTGGATGAGCTTTTCTTTGTAAATGAGGTACTGATGCAGAGCCACAGACAATGTTAACTGAAGCATGTCTTGATTTAGTTGCAGCTTGATTTGGTTTTACACTGTCCCCAGGGGTAAACTTAACTCATCTTTCTCATGAGCCTGTCTCACCTCATTGCTTTACGGTGCGGTAATTCCTATTCACTCTTTTGCATATAAATGGCCTTCAGCCACTCAGCATTCATCCCGCTGGTTCAATTCAGCACCAGGCAACCAAACTAACCAACCAGCAAACTACTGAGAATTTTGAGTGAAGCAAAACTTGACACAGCACTGATACGCATATTAAATGCCTTAGATTAACCTGTGTATTTTAAAGGTGTGGGGATATAAGGAGTGGGTCAGGAATTTATACATTCCAAACTAACTTACTCAAGGCCTTGATTGAGACACACATCAAAGAAATCTATACACAGATAACAACAGGCCAACCCATTCTTTACTATTAGTTTTTTGCCCGGTTTAGAATAATACAAATAAGTAAAAAAAAACGAGGGACACAAATGGCCTTGTTTAATATTAACATTCATTCATTTTTTTCTAACTCCATCTAAATATTTATTTCAAGAGGTCTAGGAGGGGTCAATTAGAGATAAGGTTAATATTTTAATAACGTGTTCCAGCTGCATTACAAACTTAATAGACTCAGTTATTAATTATCCAACTGGCATTTGTTCTTCCTATGGCCTTACACAGACAACTGTAATTTCCAATTACAATTCTGAGTACCCATTATTTCCCAACAGCTGATTGTCGGTAACCTCATCACCCTCTTTAAATAACCTTTAACCACTGTGAACTGACCTCCAGAAGCAAACTTTTTATTTGTTACAATACAACCACCATATAATGTATTAAAATATGTTAATAGATTATTTCTTTCATAAATGAAATGATTAATTTAACAGACTTAAATTAAACATCCTCTTTATATTTAAAACGGCACTTTGATTAATTTCTCGGTTCACAGCGCAGCTAAAGTAATGTTTGTGTCTAGTGCCCCCTTGAGGGCTAAACGCTCTCTTATACACAGGAAAAATGGGACTCGACAGGCTGCGCTGTTGAGGGCTAAATGATGCCATATCTATTCTGATTAACAGCACTTCAGATTTCATTGAACTCTTTATGAAATAAATAGATCCAACTCTTTAATCTGATTGAATGAGCCAGGTTTAAAGCCAATATGTGCAGAACTGTGACAAGAATAATGAAACAACCAAGTTTTCATAAATATCTGACATATTTGTGTTGGTTGGCAAAATAATTATTTGAATATATAAAACTGAATTACTTACTAAAGAATACCATATTTTTATTGTATTGCTGCTGTCACATTTTTTAAAGCAATAATGGGGTACTTGAGGCCGAGTGATTTTACCATGGGTACAAAAAACACAGCAGATCACAAGCATGACTTGACAATCATGCTTTATTCTGGTTGATTTCTTTTAAAAAAGAATTAAATAAACAGCTTTCCTTTTTGAACAGAGATCACTTAAGCAATATGCCTCTTTCAAAACTGTTTACTTTGTTCATGTCTTGCTGTGTTTCCATAAGTAGTGAAACTAAACTCTATCTTTACAGCTCTCTTCATTTAAATATCATTTATTGGTTTCAGTTCAAACAAAACTTCATTGATTGTCAACACAAAATCTAGCTTAGCACCAGTACAATAAAACTGTACTTTAGCCTGTTAAAATACTGTTYGCAGTGTGGGAAAACAAAACAACCTCAGGATAAAGGGATCAATAATTCTTCATTTCAAATAAAGCACCGACCATACAAAGCAAGTATCATATATCATTTGTCTGATACACACAAAAAGGTCAAATATATTAATGAATATTAAATTAAGCACAAACAATGATCAGTGTAAATAAAACACACCACGCACCACAAAACACGGCAAAACCTGCTACACCAGGAGAAACTGAGGGAAGATCAGAGGCAACTTCTTCTGTAATCTTATGTCGAACGCTGGAAAGCAGGGTAAGACAATGAAAAAAATGGCTATAGAAAAAAAAAAAAAAAACTCCAAACACAAAAGCACTTTACAGGTTTGTTTTTAAGTGTATCACTTCATGTTTAGGGTTGATATCAAGGATATCTTAACATAATTACATCAGTGGATAAAAACTATGTATGTATGTAGCTGATTGCATTTATGTTGGGTGGAACTATTCAGGTGATCCCGTGTTTACTTTGATACAAATGTAACGGTAATAAAGAGAAGAGCTAGGGCAGGTGTAATGATTTGGGCAGAGCCGCAGTGTGATGAGAGTGGTGGTGGTGCTGAGGTATGGAGGACTGGGGTGAGCAACATATGCTGTATGTTAGGGGGCTTCACTGGGCCGAGAGGCTTTCGAAGGTTTATGCAGGAACCATCTGGCCCTAAGGCATTCCTGCTGCTGATAGCTTGACGTAAGCCTCTTAGCTACACACATTTAGGTTACAATGATAAAAAAAGACTTGGATTACCACTCCATCTAACGGGCTCACAAACCATCAATAACAAATGAAAGTAAAAGCATGTTAATGATAAGTTACAACCATACGTGTTCACCCTGATGTCAAGATATACATATATATTTACTTATAGGTTTGTTTAAAAAAAATGAATAGTGAAAAATATCTACAGAAGTAACCTGAAAGTTGCTTCCCAGTGGAGTCTGTCCTCAGCCTGGGGTGAGACAGGGCAAAGTCGCTCCCTAGGGCCCTTTATCATTACTGAGAGGAAAAGTGGCCTATAACAAGGGTGTCTGTGAGGAAATAGGACCATTCTGGTTGACAATGAAGATACAAATTGCTGGTACTGGTAACAGGCCATCGGTTGCAATGGCGAGGACCCTTGCATGACTGTGGACGGCACCTCGCTGCTCCCTGTTCAGAGACCGCAGGGAGCACAGAGGGACTGTTGTAGGCCTGGGAACAGACGTAGGGCAGGAGTCACTATCAACTGCAGGGCCTGCCGTTGACCCCTGACTTCTCATCTTCATCTTCTCTGAGAAGCTGTATGGAAGAACCCAACAGTTCTTGCAACTCCGGCAGGCATCGCACCAGCTCCACTGTCTCCTCCCCGTCATCCTCCTCGGCCAGCCGCAGCTCGTCTGGAGCCGCACACGTCTGACTGACAGAAACCTGCTTCCACAGCTCTGCCCGAGTGACTCCCGTCACTTCGAACTGAGGGTAACGAGCCCGAAAAATCCGCGATGACATTTTTAGCCGCTTCAGCACGTCCATCAGCAGGAACCAGTTACAAAAACTGTTAAGAGAAACACAGGGTTGAGTTAGGGCAGGGAGAGTGAAATTTAGTTTGATTGATTACTTGTGGTGTAAAAAATACAGCGTTATGCCACGATCTTGCCTTGTTTGACCTACTTTAAATAGAGTAGGTCATCTGTGGCAGATATCACACACTTACATGTCTAAATTTTGTCAGTATAATTCCACCTTACACAGATCTTTTATTGTAAACTGATAATTCTGCTATTATCCTTATTCATCTTCACTATAAATTTGCATGACTTTTTCCTCATGGAGCATAAAGCTGTTTTTTATACACTTGCAAGTGCAAGTTGGCATTCGGCTGTCAAGTTTTCAGTTGCAATTGTGCTTGGTTTATTAAAAGCAGGAATCTCAGTCTTCCTTCACACTTAATCAAATTCTGTACCAATACACCGTCCTGTTTTATGCACAAAATAAGAACTAGTAGTAACATCTTATCTTGTCTAGGGTATTTAAGGAGACCCATTTTTATATACCAATTTTTACAAGCTGTGATAAGTGTTCCCAGAATGTGTCTGTGAAGTTTTAGCTTAAAATACCCCACAGATAAGTTATTATACCATGATCCCCAGTCTAAAGCTGTTCACACACTAGACGCAAAAAGTGCAGCAGCACGTTGTAGTATTCTATCACATAAATAAAACTGTTAAATATGGTTTGCAAATAAATATTTATATCACCAGTTACGTATAAAATGTTTTTTGGATAGACATGAAAAACCAACATGATTATTAACAGCCACCTGTTGTTCTATCCCCATGTTATCACTAGCTGCTCTAGAGAGGATATAAACATGGCAGAGCAAGATCTATGCCAATATGGCAGAGATTGTCACCAATGGGCGGTGCTTCCCCTATTGTGACGTCACAGTAGGGAGAAACCTGGCACAGCTTGTTCTGAGACACTCGATTTATGGGGATTGTAGAAAAAGGACTAGATGGGTTTTTACTTTTATAGGATGCACACACACACACACATATATTTATGTTTAAACACTATATAAACGTGAATTTTGCATGATAGGTCCTCATTAAGTGAGCTAGTATGCAATTAGTGGCCCTTTTAAAAATACAGGTGCCTATGAGGCCCCTGGCTGATGTCACTCACCCCTGCGTCAGTGACACTTGAATGTGGTAGCAGGGTAGCAGGGGCTCAGAGGAGAATTCAAACACCAGACAGTCTGTGTCAGCATCTCTCTCCTTTACTGCCTCCCTCGATGTCTCCCCGCAGTCTTCCTCAGGCTGAGACAACAGAAAGTCCCAGCAAGGCTCCTGACCTGCCTCTGTAAGACAAATGTTTAAAAAGCTCACAGGTTTTGTTTAAACATAGGTGTGTACAGTTCTACTACAATGCAGTTGTTTGATGTGTCTGATGAGTCTGTATTTCTCAGGCTGACAGTGACAGTTGGGAAAGCACACCTATATATAGGTCATTATCATCATTCAACTTTCATCAGTTTTGTAAACATGTCAAGATCAATACTCTCAACCTCTAGTTACAAGAACTCACCACTATGTTCATAGTGCCTATGCTGCCGTCTGGTGGACAACGATATAACTGAATACCAAAGCTTAATTTAAGGAAATTCAACAGACTGTTTATACTTAAAATTATACCATTAGTAGCAAATGATTAACAAGTAAGATTCTTAATTTTTGTGCTTAAATTGAATACATTGAATTAAAGCTGAATACACTGAATTAAAGTTGTGCAAATATATCAAGCTATTGTTTCTTACCAAACACAGAGCTACTGTAGAAATCCCACTGTAGACCTGAATCTTGATCAGTTCGTCCCTCCAAATCTGTGAAGTATTCTAAGTAAAAACAACATAATTCAATTAAATTTATACAGCGCTTTTTACAACGTTACATTGCTTCAAAGCAGCTTTACATATAATAAAAAATAAAACAGAAAAAATGTGAAGCAAGTTCAATGACCTGCGTTGAACACAAGGACACTTAGTAACTGAAACAATTAACAGGCTTTCCACACCTCATGAATTTCAATGACTTTTTCAGTTTTGCGTGATTAAGAAATTATAAAAATTTCTCTTCTATTTAAGATCTATTTAGGATTTCAGTTAGTCAGGTCAGTACACTTATAAAAGTCACTGATAAGATTTTATTACCAATGGAATATAATCAATCTTACCATTGTGAATCTCAATGAGATCACCTCAGCAAAACTGATTTTCACATTTAGAAACAATCTTTAAATCTAGGAGTTACAGATTAACTAGAGTGAAAGCGTAGTTACATGTTTACTAAAATCACAATGAGTAATGAAACCTCTATACCTTTAAGAAATGTTTTCATTCTGGGACTCTGGGCCAGTTTAACTGCAGTCTGACCGGAGTAGGTCGCCAGTGTGGGATCCGCCCCATGATTTAAAAGCATCCAAACCGCGGGTAGATTATCGGCTGCTACTGCGTCATGAATAGGGCTGTGAAAGGATAAAACACAGTTCAGTTCATATACATCACGTGACCTGTGAGCAGGATGGGTAGAAGATGGGAAGAAGCTTAGATGTTGCTGATCTCCGAGGTCATGGCAGGAAGAAGAACAGTTCCATATGGTAACTGGACAGTGTTTATTTGAGTAAGTGTGGGTGGATGTATATAATCTATAAAATTGATGCTTTTCAGTGGCAGTGTGTATTGAGTATTTTAATTTATTACTCAGATACGCAATTCATATTATATATGTAGCCTGTATCAGAATCACATATCATCACTGTAACCCCGCTCACCGCGTTCCGTCCTGCGCACTGCAGTTAACATCAGCACCGTGCTTCAGCAACACCTGCACGATGTGCGTCCAGCCGCGCGCGCAGGCCTCGTGCAGTGCTGTATAACCTGCATTGTCACGCCGATTCACTTCCCGCACATCCTTTTCCAAACAATACAAGACCACATCCTAAAAAGCAATTTTATTAAAGGTTATTGATCAAACAGTCATTAACATTGCCATTAACTTATTATCTTGCAAAGCCAGTTCTGTGTTTTACAGAAATAGTGAGACAACTTGACAGTAAATAAATGACTATAAAATTTTCATCTTTGGGTAAAGTATTTCTTGAGGAATAACACAAGACAAAAATGAAATAAAACGTTTACATTTTTAACATGCAGTGAGAATGCTCTACCTGGTAACCTAATCTAGCAGCTCTTTGTAAAAGCGTTTCTCCTGCATTCTTATTCACAATCAGACGGCGAACTTCTGGAGGCACTGGACGGCTTGGAGTGGACTCTGGGATACTCTGGGATTTTCCAGCTGTTCCTTTCTTACCAGACAGTGTTGAGGTTGACTGCTTGGGAGAAATATAAGGAGTTGCTGGTTTTTTAGCAGTAGAACCACCCTCATCTGTCATGAGGGTCCCTGTGCGTTTGCCCAAGCTGCATTTTTTTGTCTTTAGCTGAAAAAAAAAAACACATAGATAATTAGAAAGTCATGCATAAAGAATGTGACATTAAGAGGACAGCAAATGGTTGTGGTCCCACCTAGTTAGTACAAACAGCTGTTTTATGTGCATTGTGGTGACTTAAAATGCCACTAGGGGGAAGCAATAGCCAAACGGAGAAAACAATAATACTTTTTTTATACATATTGTAAATAACAGTAAATATCCCAGTCTTGAACTGATCCTTACAATCAGTGTTTTCCAACCATTGTTAGCTCTATTTGCCCTAGAAACTCCTTAAATAAAACACAAACTAAAAATGTGTTCCTTTAAACTCATAAAGTGAATGTAATTTGAATTATCAATAGTACAATCAAATTGGCCTATTGTATAGTGATTCACCTTTAAACCTAAAAACAATTGATGCTGTGGATAAAAACACTCAACACTCAACTCGTTTTCCTCTCAAACTGAAGCGCTTTAAAAAATACAGAATTGATGTTACACCTGATTTAGTTTGGCTTCGTTTAAATGACATAGATATTAGATAGTATGAAAACAGGAGAGCGTTTTATTGTTGTGGAGATGAACAAACAGTACTGCTGCAAAAATCTAACCCTGGGGATGTCACACACAACCTGACAAACGTTTGTATTTA
>JAZGTJ010001256.1:0-41121 GCA_036877575.1 Botia almorhae | reverse complement strand
GAAGCCACATGATTTTTCCACGAGTACAAAAACACTGCAAATCACAAGTAATACTTGACAATCATGCTTTATTCTGGTTGATTTCTTTTAAAAAAAGAATCAAATAAACAGCTTTCCTCTTTGAACAGAGATCACTTAAGCAATATGCCTTCTTCAAAACCATGTACTTTCTTCATGTCTTGCTGTATTTTCCATAAGCAGTGAAACTAAACTCTATCTTTACATCTCTGTCTCTTCATTTAAATATCATTTATTGGTTTAAGTTCAAACAAAACTTCATTGATTGTCAACACAAAATCTAGCTTAGCACCAGTACAATAAAACTGTACTTTAGCCTGTTAAAATACTGTTTGCAGTGTGGGAAAACAAAACAACCTCAGGGTAAAGGGTTCAATAATTGTACATTTCAAATAAAGCACCAACCATACAAAGCAATTTTCATATATCATTTGTCTGATACACACAAAAAGGTCAAATATATTAAAGACTATTAAATTAAGCACAAACAACGATCAGTGTAAATAAAACACACCACGCGCCACAAAGCACGCCAAAATCTGCTACACCGGGAGAAAATGAGGGAAGGTCAGAGACGACTTCTTCCGTGACCTTATGCCGAGCACTGTAAAGCGGGTAAATACTCTAGAAAATGGCTCTAGAAAAATCTAAAAAAAAAAATTCTCCAAACACAAAACAACTCCACAGGCTTGTTTTTTAAGTTCATGTTCAAGGTTGGTATCGGTTTAGAAGGATGATATCTTAAAATAAAAAATTACATCGGTGGATGAAAGGAATTTATATATATATATAGCTATTGACTTGAGGGAAGGTGATCCTGTGTCTTCTATGATACAAATGTAAACGTGATAAAGAGAAGGGCTAGGACAGGTGTAATGATCAGGGCAGAGCTACAGTGCGATGAGAGTGGTGGTGCTGAGGTATGGAGGACTGGGGTGAGCAACATATGCTGTATGTTTGGGGGCTTCATGGGGCCGAGAGGTTTACCCAGGAACCATCTGGCCCGAAGGCATTCCTGTTGCTGTTAGCTTGACGTAAGCCTCTTAGCTACACACGTTTAGTTTACCGTGATAAAAAAAGATTTGGATTACCACTCCTTCTGAAGGGCTCACACACCATCGATAACAAACGAACGTAAAAGCATGTTAATGATAAGTTACAACCATAAGTGTTCACCCTGATGTCAAGATATACATATTTATTTACTTATACATATAGGTTTGTTAAAAAAATTAATAGTGAAAAATACCTACAGAAGTAACCTGAAAGTTGCTTCCCAGTGGAGTCCGTCCTCAGCCTGGGTCCCTCCCTGGGGCCCTTTTTCATTACTGAGAGGGAAAGTGGCCTATGACTAGAGTGTTTGTGAGGAAATAGGACCATTCTGGTTGACACTGAAGATACAAATTGCTGGTACTGGTAACAGGCCATTGGCTGCAATGGCAAGGACCCTTGCACAACTGTGGACGGCACCTCGCTGCTCCCCGAGACCAGGGGGGAGCACAGAGGGACTGCTGTAGGCCTGGGAACAAACATAGGGCAGGAATCGCTATCGACTGCAGGGCCTGGCGTTGACCCCTGACTTCTCATCCTCTTCATCTTCTCTGAGGAGCTGTATGGAGGAACCCAGCAGTCCTTGTAACTCCGGTACGCATCTCACCAGCTCCACCATCTCCTCCCCGCCATCGTCTTCGACCGGTCGCAGCTCATCTGGAGCTGCGCACGTCTGACTGACGGAGACCTGCTTCCACAGCTCCGCTCGAGTGATGCCCGTCACCTCGAACTGAGGGTACCGAGCCCGGAAAATCCGTGCTGACATTTTCAGCCGCTTCAGCACGTCCATTAGCAAGAACCAGTTACAAAAGCTGTTAGGGAAAACACAGAGTTGAGGTAAAGGCAGGGTAGGTGATTTGTTTCCCAAAAACATTTTTGTTACGCTGGTTGAAGATCTCTTTACATCCTCATGACAATCACCAAGTGAACTGGTCTAAAAAATTGTATATAAATATATATCTTCTGTGGAAGGGGCAGGACCATAACATGCTCATCCAATCATTGCAGATGTCCTACTTGCCTGTCAAACTATGTATGCGTTCATGTGTTGGAGGAGGCGTAGCTCTGAAGGAAGGGTGTCATTCATTTTCATGTCTACACTTGGTCAGTACAATCCCACCTTCCACAGATCTTCTACTTTAAACTGATTATTCTGCTATCACCTCCCTCTCCCATCTTCACTATAAACTTGTATGAATTTTTCCCATGGGGCATAAAGCTGTTGTTTTCCATATGTGTGCATGATGATTACCAGCTGTCAAGTTCAGTTGCAATTTTGCTTTGTTTATTAAACACAGGAATCTCAGTCTTCTTTCACCTTGAATCGTATCACCTCTAATCTATCTTAATACTGTACCACTAGATTATCCTGTTATAAACATACAAAAAAACTAATAGTAACATCTTATCTTGCCTAGGTTATTATGTGAGACAGAATGCCACTAGTGGCCCTTTTAGGAAATGTTGGGGGTCATGAGGGCCCTCGCTGCTGTCACTCACCCCTGTGTCAGTGACACTTGAACGTGGTAGCAGGGTAGCAGGGGCTCAGAGGAGAACTCAAACACCAGACAGTCCGCGTCTCCATCTCTCTCCTTCACCTGCTCCCTTAAATTCTCCTCGCCGTCTTCCTCAGGCTGAGACAACAGAAAGTCCCAGCAAGGCTCCTGCTCTGTCTCTGTAGGAGATTTTAAAGCAACCGTTGTAGTGCACAAACGTGTGTTCGAGCACAGGTGTGTACTGAAGAACAGTACTCCAGTTTGTAATGGTCATGTGAACTACAGTACAGTTCATAATTGATGTGTTTAATGAGCCTGTAGTTTTCGTATTAATAATAACAATTGAAACAATTGTCACATCTAACACACATATATATGTCATTATCAGCATTTATGTTCTATAATTCCCAGCAGTGTCATAAACATTACTGGTAAAACCAAAACATCAGTCAACCGCTAACCACACGAGCTCACCAGTGTTCACAGTACTTATACTGCCATCTAGTGGACAACCGTGTCACTAAATGCATGGACAACAGACTGTTCTTGATATTATATCACTACTAACAGGAATGACTTCTTTGTGCTTAAATTACACTTGATTAACGCTGTATAAATATATCAAGCTGTGATTTCTTACCAAACACAGAGCTACTGTAAAAATCCCACTGTAGACTTGGATCTTGATCAGTTCGGCCCTCTAAATCTGTGAAGTATTCTGAGTAAAAACAACACAAGACACCAACTATTAAATTTACAGGCCTCCCACACCTCATGGCCAACAGGTTTCCAGTTTTCCAGTTTTGTATGATTATGAATACAAATATTTGAAAATCGTTTCTGGAGACTGGATTTAAAAGCAAATTTACCTATCCAATTTAAAATTAACTAGAGGAATGTTCATGACTCTTTTGTTTAAGTTTTCAGTTAGTCAGGCCAGAAAAACACAAAGATTTTTTATTACTGTAGAAACAGAATATAATCAACCTTACAGTTGTGCATTTTACTGAGATCACCTCAGGAAAAAGTTATTTCTTATTAAGATGTTTGGAGAAAGTCTTTGAATATGTAAAATAAGCCAAGCTAGGAGAACTGGGAGTTACTTATTAACTGCTTGGATTGAAATCATAAACAACATGTTTACTAAAATCATCACGAGTAATGAAGTCATTTACCTTTGAGGAATGTTTTCATTCCGGGACTCTGGGCTAGTTTAACTGCAGTCTGACCAGAGTAGGTTGCCAGTGTGGGATCCGCCCCATGATTTAACAGCATCCAAACCGCAGGTAGATTATCGGCTGCGACCGCATCGTGAATAGGACTGTGAAACACAATTAAAACACTATTCAGTTAACAGACCTCACATGACCTGTGAGCATTTTTAAATACTGAGGAAATACTGATTTTTGAGGCCATGGCAGGAGGAAGAAGTCAATGTTTACATTGGTAATTGAAAAGTGTTTACTGTGTGATGCTTTTTAGTAGTGGTATGTAATGAGTATTTTAAAGAATGAATTTATTACTTATATACGCAATATGCATGATACATACTGCCTGTACAGGCCTCACACATCCTCACTGTAACCCTGCTCACCGCGTTCCATCCTGCGCACTGCAGTTGACGTCTGCGCCGTGCTTCAGCAACACCTGTACGATGTGCGTCCAGCCTCGCGCACAGGCCTCGTGCAACGCTGTGTAACCCGCATTGTCACGCCGATTTACCTCTCGCACATCCTTCTCCAAGCAATATAATACCACATCCTAAAAACAAACATTTGATAAAGCTGATTAATCAAACAGCCGATGTCTTACATGCCAATATCAGCACAGTATGAAAAGGTTCCATGTTTGGCCGATAAGGGAAACTGGATGTCAACTGGGTCTGTCAGGTTCCAAAGATAACATGCTGGTCCTTGAAATTCCTGGTAATTACATTAACTTTTATTATCTAGCATTATCTAAGACATTTCTATGTTCCACAGAAAAAAGTACAGGAAACAATAAAGGAGAACATAAATATTTCAGAATTTTCATTTTTGGTTTAACTATTTTTTTAGTTAAATAGTAACAATTGACAAAATTTAGTAACAATTGACACAATTAAAATAGAAATTTAAAGTACATTTACACTAAATATGAATATATTTAAGCATATGTGGTGCAGTGAAAATGCTTTACCTGATAACCTAATCTAGCAGCTCTTTGTAACAGCGTCTCTCCAGCATTCTTATTTACAATCAAACGACGCACTTCTGGAGGCACTGGACGGCATGGAGTGGATTCTGGGATACTTGATTTTCCGGCTGCTCCTTTCTTACCGGACACTGGTGAGGCTGAGTGCTTGGGGGAAATATAAGTTGTTGCTGTTTTTTTAGCGGTAGGACCACCCTCATCTGGCATGGGGGTCCCTGCACGTTTGCCCAAGCATTTCTTTGTCTTGAGCTGAAAAAACACAATTAGAAAATTATGCATGAGGTATGTGACATTGAGAGGACAGCAACTTGTACGTGGTCCCACCTAGTACAAACAGTTGTTTTGTACTGACTCAAACTGCCACTAGGGGGAAGCAATAGTCTAACTTGAAAAACTGTTGTAACAGTAAATATACCAGTCTTGAACTGATGCTTACAGTTATTGTTTTCCAACCGTTTTTGAACATATTTTCCCTTACAACCCCATAAATAAGGCTCAGGTATCCCTTCATCACCACAAACCAAAAATGTGTTTTTTGAACTCCTTTTTTAGTGGATGTCATCTGCTTTATCAATTGTACCATTATACTGGCCAATAGAACAGCGATATGGTTTTAAACTATAAACAATTGATGCTGTGGGTGAAAAACACTCAACAAGCTGTTTCCTCTCAACCTGAAGCGTTTTGAGAAATACAGAATTTGATATTTTACACCGGTTTAGTTTAATTAGACATCTATTGGGAAGAAAACAGGAAAGTGTTTTATTGTTGTGAAGAAGCATGAGACGCGTAAAGAGCACAGTTGTAGATGTTAACCCGTAGACGTGTCATACAAATTGACAAAACATAATTTCGTTTCTTTCATTTAAATATATATATATTTTAAATCTGTAAAATCGGTATGACAAAAAAAGGAAAGCTTTGTTGTTTTTAACCCCCTAACAGCCCTAACATTTATTTACAAGTAAGAAATTCTGTTTCATATGTTTAACAAATCAAAATCTTCTTAAGCATAATACAAGTATAATTGACAATCATGATTCTGCACTAGCATTGTTTAAAACTGCTTGAAGGATTGAAAAGATGCTTTGGCTAACCTTCTTCTGCTCCTCTGTATCACATAAGTGTTTACTTTTGAACTTCCTCTTTCCCGAGGGTTTGTCGTTGGGCAGTGGGGTGGGATGAATTTCTTGAGGTCGTGTCGAGCCTGAGCGTGTGAACAGGGTCCGTTTGGGGCTGATATCTGGGCTGGGCGCTCCACGGCTGAGCGTGGCACTGAGACAAGGCAACACACCCATCTTCCCATCTACAACGGCACAGACTGACTTCATTAGCTAAATTACCATTATTTCAACCCAAACCTTTTTATTACATCATTCTTTAAATTTTTTTATTAATTTTAAGCTCTCTGGGAATACCATTGCAAAAGGTGTTGCATTCAATTAAAAAGAAAAACAGCTAAATAACCAAGAAAGGCCTACATAGATTAGATTAGTTCCAAAAGAGAAATTTACTTATTTTTCAATAAAAATTATTTTAAAGGGATAGTTCACCAAAAGCCGACCATTTTTTCATCATCTTATATGTCAGTGGAACTAAAAAGAAGATATTTTTGGAAATATCTCAGTGGTTTTGTATGCAACAGAAGTCAAGTGTTCCAATGTTTTTGGTTACCAACGTACTTATCTTCTGTGTTAGTCAGAAGCAAAAACGTCATACTGGTTTGGATGGATTTGAGTGAATTTTCATTTTTGGGTGAACTATTCCTTTAACTTGTCATTTCAGACTAAATATCAACACAAGACAATTAAGGGACAGAATGACAGTTTCAACTAAATGCTCATCAAGTCTTAAACATCTTTACTCACTAGTAGCCTCACCATCTTTCACGCCCGGTTTCTCCTCCTCTCCATCTGCCACCTTATCCTTCCCTGTTATGTATTCCCCATTCTGATATTTACGATTCTTGCAGCGTTTCCTTTTCTTTATTGAGGAGGTGTCTCCACCCTCACTGGGTCTGTCCTTGTTTGCCTCCACCTCCTCAGGCAGAGGATTGATCCGGGGCCTGCCGCGCGGCCGGCGGATTGGTGCAGGGGGTGGTGGAGTGGGAGGCAGTGTAGAGGGGGGATGAAGAGGGGGAGGAGTAGGTGGAGCAGCAAAGCTCCAGTCTCGGAGCAATGCTTCATCAGTTCGTCTGCGTCCTCGCCTCAGACGCGGAGAGGCCTCTTCGTGCGAGTCTGATTCTTTACTAGGCCAGCCTGGACTGCTGAGAGAACTCGAATCCCTCTCAACCTGAGGACTTCCGCATGGACTGCTCTTAAAATCTGTGAGAAACATCCATGACAGAATTCCTTGACAAATGCTCTGATGTTTTGGAATTGATTCCATTTTTGAAAATGTGGTTACATATAACAAAATAGACAACGGTATATCGTTAAAGGTGAAGTGTGTAATTTCTATGCCTCTTATGTCACAAAACTTCGAAAAACTTCAGCTGTATTAAACTAGCTTTACCGATCTCGCTTCAAACGCCATTGGTCAGGCAAACAGGTAGTTCTGCCCCCAGACTCATTCCATTGGTTTAGTCATTGTTGCTATGCCAAACAGATCAAAGTCACCCTGCCAATATTTCACTTATAGTTGTCTCTACATACTAAACTGGGATATGAAAATGTACTTTAACATAAAAAATGACACATTTCACCTTTAACTACAAGCTGGGTCAGTACCTATTTTGTTTGTGATGGAGTGTTCTACATTAGCTGGACTGCTTTTCCTTTTGCGAGTCTTTCCCCCTGCTTTAGGGGCTGAAACTGTTCCATCTTGCAGCATACTTTTTCCTACTCCGGTCAGTGCATCTTTTTTCTGATGAAGTATGAAACATTATAACTTATAACAATCTCATAAAAGAGCATTTTGCCGTTCAATAACGTACATATTTGTAATTAAGATTAATGGCTAGTTAAGCAAAATTTCACAGGAAAATCTAATTTTCTATAATCCCACCATTGCCTCATATTCCTAATGCCATCATCTCTCACCAAGCAGTTTTACACATTTGCACAGCAGAACGCCTGTCACTAAGCTACGCCCACAATAATGACAGGTAAACAATTACAATTTCCCACCAGAATACCGTAAAAATGTTCTGTGGTGTAGCTGAAGTGTGCAGGTCTAAATTCTAGAAAACACCCTGATGGTGATGTGCCAGTAGAAAAAAAAAACACTTTTGATACCGATATAAATATTTTTCTGCACACCTTAAAAGAATGTTCCGCTTCAATACAAATTAAGCTCTGCACAACATCTGTGACACGGCCTCTTACCACAGAAAACAATTTTAAACTGCTCTCCAGTTTGTGAAAACTGGAACGAAAATAGTGTTTACAACATACAGTTCAGTAAGTACAGCTACAAAACTGTTAAATGTTAAAAAAATGTTAACATTATAATGGTGAGATGAAATTGCCTATTAACCTTGTCTGTGCAAAGTTATATAGAATTTTTTTAACTTCTGTCAGGGAAAATAAAAGGCCAGTAACTTTAATATGACACAAACAACAGCAGAAATATTGTTGAATGATAACTCTAAACTGATAGTAGTCCTGACTGAAAAGACATAGAAACAAATTAAAATGCTTTAACAAAAATACAGGATTCAAATATCTGCTTTTAAATCCTCCGGAATGCAGGTCACAGGTAGATACATGTTATAAAGCTTCTTCATTTATCTGAACCCAGAACATTCCTTTCATTTTATCTTTAATTTAGACTGCATTAGGGCTGGGTGGTTTGACACTATATTCCATGTAATTGTGGAAATGTGTTAATCTGTGGAGATTTTGCCGTACCTTTTATATTAAAGCAGATATATCTGCACAGCTTTTAGTGAGTAAGACCATTTTACATTTTTTACATGAGAAAATAAGGAAACATGGAGTAATGCAAAAATTAAAATCATAATATGTCTCAGGTCAGATGAGGAAGCAGAGATTAGTTGTTGATATTTGCAGTTTAACATCTGTACACTTATTACTGGCTGCATTAATTTAGAATTCAACTGATGTTTATTCACATCTGTGTATATATCAGCCACTGTACGCTACTGTAAAATGTGACTCACCCAATCAGTATTTAGATTCATAACCATCTGCGTTAAAATGTCAGTTAATGGTTTACAGTCTTTTGTAACTCAAATGTTACATAACACAAAGCTGCACTAATGCTTGCATTATTATACATTTGTTTTGAATATTGTTATCTTTCAATTTGTGTTCATCACTTTAAACAAAAAGAGATTATACTCAAGATGAAAGACCTTTAAATTATCGGTCATTTAATTTACTGGATTACCTTATTAAACTGGTTTTAGGTAATGTGATGTAAGATTTTGGACCAAGAAAAATTTCAAGATCATGAAAATGTTAGTTTATATTACAGAAACAATCATCTGAAAATCTTTTTCCAGTGGAAATGGAGCTTACCTTTTTATGGGAAGAGATTTGCTTGACGGATGGACTCTCTTTATCATTTTGCTTCTTAGTAATTGCCATAGTCATCTTTTGTGTTTCAGGATGGGGCTTCTCCTTGGCTGGCTTTTTTAGTTTCTTGTGTTTGGTGGCTGATGCCTTTACTTTGGACGGTATCTCCTCTTTGGCTCCATTAATTTGTGCCTCTTTCCCCACAGTCTGGCTCTGAAGAAGGGGTACAACAACCTCCTCCTCCTTAACATGAGAAGAATATTTATTTTCCGACACCTTGTCCTCCTTTGCCATTACAGTCTCTAACTGTTGAGCCAATTTCATCTCCTTCCCTTCTCCTTTAACACTAGAAGCACTCCTTCTACCAGGAGTACTGGTTTTTAATTTTTGATTCTTATCAGAAGGCAGATTTTCAGTCTGTTTCGTTTGTTTCTCTCGTCCCTTCTCCCTGGGCACAGAAACAGTTGTGACCTCCTGTCTGCTCAGAGCTGCTGTGGCATCTGTGTGTGAAGAAGTTCTGTCTGTCTTGATCGCCTGTCCTTCTATGATGGCCCTGAAGGTTGGAGAACCAGTGGTAAGGGTCTGCTGCAATGCAGAGTCCTGACACTTGTTCTGGAGGCTGGCAACCTCGGGCCTCTTGGATCCCACAGCAGTCAAATTACAGTAGTTCTCACCAGTAAGTGCAGTGGTCTCAAGAGTTTTCTGCTTCACTATTGACTCTAGGTTGGATAGGGGGGATTTGACTTTCTCCCACTTACCATCATCTACTTTAGGGCTTAACCGAGAGTTATGGAACAAGGTTGTCTCACAACTAGGGGTGCTCTTAGTCTTTGGGGTATGAGTCTGACTTGGCCTCTTTTGCAATGATGTTCCTTGGGAAAGAACACAAGGTGGATGCCACAATGATTTAATCGGACTTGTAAACAGGTTGCCTCCCTTTCCAGCAACAGACTTCCGGTGGGCCTGTGAATTACCGGTGGCTGACAATGGGGTGGATGTAGGACCTTGTGCTCCAGGCGAGCAGGCACCTGTCGAGAGCCTGCCGGCTTTATTATGCTGAGCACCTTTTACAACAAATGGTGCTTTCCTCTCTCGGCAAACTGACTGCTCTCCTTGGTCAATGATGGATATGGTTTCTTGTTTAGCAAATGTCTGGATATCTTCAACAAAAGCAGCACTTTTTCCATCGTTGCTACGTAAAGTAGATGCTAGAATGGGACTTGCTACTCCAACGTATGTACCAGGGAGGCTGTTTAAAGACCCAGGAGATGAAACTTTGGTCCAGGATGCAGTTGGTTGCAAAGCGTGATGATTTGTTAGTTTTGAAGATGCTTTCTGAGTGGAACCATTTCTCTGAGTGTCTGGATGAGAGCCATATGTACTGGCAGAGCCAAAAGACGATGAATGAACCTTTTTTGAACCAGTGACATTTTTTTGATGGGACTCAGCAGAATGATGCTCCATGGCCACAGTGGGGCTGTTYTGAGCATCTTTAATGTTTTTTGGACGTTTGGACTTTGCAGACAGATCAAGAGGCACATCTCTTGACTCGACGGGGCAAGGAACATTGTGCTCCTCAGGAGTGGGCAGAGTTTTCGGTTTCAAATACGCCAGTGAGGACTTATCAGCACCTCGGTATGTTGAACCTTTTTCTACAAGGCTAAGCAGCCTGTTTTGAGTGGTAATATTCACCAGAGCCGGGCTGCAGCATATGGCAGCAGTGGGAGAGATGGTGTACTGTGTTGGTGGAGCCGAGCCTTGTGTGGCTTGCTGTACTGGAAGGGCTACAGCTGGGGCAGCTACAGAGGACATTGTGGCTTTATGTTCAACTTGAAAGCCCTTTGTATTGGACAAAGAGTCACCCCTGACTTTAGATGCTGAAGACTGAGGCTTCTTCTCAGCACCAGGACCTCTTCCCACAGAAAAGTGATAGGGGTACGTTTTAAGCATTGGTGTCGTATTTGAACAAGGGTTTTGCGCTGAGCAGTCTTTTTGAAACTGGCTAGCTGTGGCTTCTCTCAGTGCAGCAATTTGACCTAACCCTGGAGGCAATGTGATCTTACAAAGAGGAGAAGAAAAGTTAGAAGAGGGAAGAAAAGCAACAGGCTGGCCAGGTTTAAACAGCGTGGAACACTGGAACCCTAAAGGAACACTTATCACAGGTTGAGTGGGTGCTGGTGCGTTAGACTTCTTGTTTGGGTTTACACTACCGCGAATGGAGTTTACAGGCTCCTCTGCATTGACCTTTTTACCACAAGGCCACTGGTGAGTGGAGTAGATGCCAGCACCATCAACCTTGCCTTTAGAAACCTCTGTCCTTTCAGGCAACAGAGTGCTCACAAGAGCACTGCTGTGAGGTTGAGACGGGGGGACTTGGGGACAATAGTTCGAGTTGCTGGCCTTGCTGGCTTCTGAGCAGACGTCGGGTGTTTTGCAGTCTGTGGTCGTCCTCAGCTTGTTTTGCTGACTTTCAGGTACATCACCTCTGAGTTCAAGAGGCAGAGTCTGTTGTGGATTTCCCACCATGCTCTCAGACACCTGGGTAGGGGCACTGCCCTCTCTGCTCACCGTCCCTCCATCCCCTACATTCATTGGTGAGGGATCCACCTGAGAACAAAAACAGAACAGTAGGTTTGACTTAGGAGGGAAAAACAGACAAATAACATAGGAGTCAAAGGAGGGCCATAACAATGAAATGTTACCTGCATAGGCGTTTTTCAGCACATTACTCAGTGAGTGTGGACAAGTGATTTTTCACAGGATTCGTCTCGGAGTACTGTGCACTGCTGTAGTAGAAAAAAGTTGAACTTCATTATTAAACTGAGCATTTGGTGTTATTGCAGAATATCATTTAAATTCTGACCACTAAAACCCCAATACTTTATATTTAATTTTTGTTTAAAAAACTTAAACATAAATAACAAATCCTTAATAATTAATAATAATAATTTAACAATGGACATTACATTTCAATTGATAATGCTAATAATGACATATGTAAATATTTTTTCAAAAATGTGATCATTTGTTTAGACAACGTTTGCTTCAATAAAGAGAAACTAAATCTAGCTGAGCCATGCTGTTACAATGTTACTTTAAATCTTAACAAATCTTACTTAAAACATTTGAAAAATGATTTGTATTTATAAGGTTCGAAATCAACTGACCTCTCATTAAACTAAACTAACTTAAAGTTATACATTGCGGTCTAACATTATATATTAATAAGAGGCATCTGAAATCTTGTTAGAACATTCATTAAGTTTCTAATATGTTCACCAGACATTCTTACAGACACAAACATCAACTGAAAAGCCTTATTAATGGTGCACAACCATGCAAGTTAAATTTTTAAAATGATATTAAACTATTTCTAAATTAGCCGCATTCAAATTAACTCAACTGAACACTTCTATACTTCTAAAACAGTAACAAAGAAAACATGGATGATTACCATTAATGAGAATACCTTCTTGTTTTATGTGTCTCTTTCCCTGTAATCTGACAAAACTGACACGCTAACCATAAGGCCACAACAGGTACTTCTCTTGTTACAAGCACTGATATGAGACAGGCTGGAAACTTCCTGCAAGTAACAGGGGTTTCCTTAGTCAAGACATCACAGCTTCCTTCAGACAAAGACTTGAGTAGGAATTGAGATGATACTGAGAGCGCTCAGATACAACCACGTAAAAGAATACAGTACTGTACTGCTCAGTGTCCCAGTAATTTACATTTTTAATTACACATTTGCAAATGCATGCCGTCATCCTCTGTCTTTAAAAAGATGAAAGGGAGGATTTCAGCTAAATGACTAAACTCTAAAACTATGGGGCAAGCAAATACTCCAGCTCTCACAGCTGGATTTCACTGCACCAACATCCTCTTAACCTGCATTGCATGTGATGAAGAGGTGGTCTACGTCTGCATACTCTAATTCCACCCTCGTTAGTGCAGCAGAGCTCTGATCAGATCCAAAACCTAAAAACAGCACTGTGCAAGGAGAGGTCATAGAGAAGGCATAGTAGACCCCAAGATCTATGAGTAGAGGATAGAGGGTCCAGGGCCATGCAAAAGTCGCTGCTTGTTTCACTGCCTCGTTACCTCAATAGGACAAAGTGCAGCTCATCAAGATAACAGCAACAGTGCAGAAAGACACAGAACAACCATGTGATGCTGTGGCTGAACTAACTCTAATACATAAGATTTACTGACATAAGATCAAAGACAAACATCAGTCATAGACTGTGCATCACTAAAAATGTTTACTTTTAATGAGGTGCTCAAGCTGTGATTTAATCTCATTCCAATGATGCTATGATGGGTCTTACAAAACATGCAAAAATGCGGCCGAAGCCCAAATCATCAAATCTATATAAAATCCAAATCATAAATTACATTTCATTTACATTTATGTATTTCTCAGATTTACAGCACATTCTAGGTTTATTATTTTATCTACATGTTTGTTCTCTGGGTCTCGAACACATGACCTTTGCGCCTTACAATACAGGAACACGAAAATTATTGTTCCTAACTAAAATATAATGCAATTATTAATTTAATATCAACAGAATGTAGACAAAAGATCATAAATGACTTTAGATACGCAAAACTAAATACATTTTCATTACAATCAATCAACACCTAATTCACATATCCACACAATATAAAGCCACAACATAAAGTCAAATATGCACACAACATTGAGTCGCATCGCATCTGAATGCGGCTGAGCGCGGTAGCACCACGTTCTTATATATCTTATATATGAACAAACTGCTCATCCTTCTGCCTTTATTAAGAGATCTATCTTAAAGTACCTGTCTGACAGATCTCAGACGCAACCGACCTTTTATAGGCCCACAGTAAAGTCTGACGATTAGAAAGTTTATGAGGTATGACTATACTTTGCTGCTGCTAAACATAGAACGAATAGTTTAATTCCACCAATTATTAATCATTAAGAAATTTCAATTATCGAAAGCGCAAGACCGATCAAGTGAAAGTCGGTATTGCTTTTCTTTTGAATACGGTTGTAAGTAGAAATAAGCATTGTCTCCTCTCTAGACTGAGTCTCCCGGTCAGTCTGTCGGAGCTCCGCAGCCGGGAGCTCACTGATGCACAAAGGAGACAAGTCCACGCGATGCAGAATTGCCACCATAAAGCAGTCGATGACCAGTCAATGTTTACGTGTGCAGATTCAGATAAGGCACTTATTTAAATATGCATCGTCCTTAAACAGACACAATTGTTATATTGCTCAAACTCTGACCAGCCCACTCGCTCGTTAAACCTGGAGCTACTAAAAACCCTATGGCACAATACAAGGGTCTCTCAGGTGATACGAAACGGCCGTCTGCTTAAAAACACACATACCCACATGCATAACACGATGTTTGAACATATCAATAACACAATGTCGGTCCTCCGATCGGGGATTAGCCGAAACTGAATTTTTCTTCTCAGAGAGAACCGAAGGCTACGCGGTTGATACTCCGTGTGGCCACAACGTAGCCAAACTAACCGACACGTTTGCACGGATGCATCGTACCGGTCAACAACATGCACGGCTTAACCGGCCGGATCGCGTCCAACTAAAGTGACCCTTTATTTTGTTTACGAGCGCGAGCAGAGCTATGACGTCTTTTCCGAATTGTACAGCTCGAGACAACATGCACGGGGGAGAGAAATGTCACGCGCACATTTTAGGAGGGGGTGATATCTCTCCTTCGCGAGGAAGCAACGTACTTTGGCTGTCTCTGCACTGTGTTTGAAAACTAATAGTGTCGCCGAGTTTTTACGGGCGTTCCTTATGATGATCGTCACTTATGCTGCGTGACACGAGTGAGAGCGTTGTTTGGTACGGAGCAAGGTGTACTAAACTGCAGGAGCGGTTTTCAGATCCCTGCGCAGCGAAGTCTCCCCTCCGAGCAACTATCGGTCTGCATTACTCTGCTTGGAAATGTTAAGACCAGCCGTCCGCCGCTGTACGACACTAAATGTTTCCGAGACGTACTGGCATCGGCCCGTACTGGACAACCAAAAATGTTCTGACATGCCACAGCCCCAGAACCGACTCCTTAGTCTATACAACAGTGAATAATTCCTAAAGGTAATTAGCGAGCCAGATAACGATGTCAGATGGTATAAATGTGCACTAACCCGTTTGACCGACATTTAGAGGATATCTGCGCATCGAGATAAAAGGCTTTAATCCAGTCTTCTGTTTTTGTCGGTCGCAGTTCACCAGTTCACCAATCTCGACGAATTTCGGTTCTGAAAGTCCGGGGGGGTTCGTACCGTATCTCTCTCTGTCTCTGGTCTGGTGGGAGAGAGAGAGGGGCAGATGGAGCTGCGCCCGTATGGGAGTTGTAGTCTTTCGACATCCACGCCCTAAGCGCCTTCGCCCTGAGAAGGGAGGAGTGAGGACTGCAGGTTCCAGCATGCACCACGAGAATCCAGCCGCTCAAGGGGAAAGGGGATCGCAACGGTGCGCTAAACTGAAAAATCCTACCCGAGTAACAAAGTGGAAATACACCCTCTCTGAAATTAAACCGTTGCGTATCTCGTGCATAGCACGCGAGGTCCAGTGACCAACACGTGCATGTGCGTATAATCTCGCTTTGAAATCCACACACTTGAACTACGGTGGGCAGACGCGAAGAGTTGGAGACGGTGTTGACAAACATTGCCGCGGAATTAATAAAACGCGGAGTTGAGACCCTGGTGGGTGCGATGAGAACACATAAAGCCACATGACTGATCTCTATTATAGGTCAACGGCGAACCGTGTTGCCCCCAGAAGCCTTTTGGAAAGACCACATTAGAAGCACATGAACAGACAGACCAGATCCTCACTATGGTTTACGATACGTTTATTCCTCGTTTTGATATTTTAACCACATGCCCTGTAATCATCTGCTTATTCTTTCCTATAAAACATCTGTGTTTAACAAACCTTGGCTTAATAGTTGAAACCTGTGGCTCATTTTATAAGAAAATGTTTAATAAATATGTTAAATGAAAGCACAGTTATACAGCCAAGTGGTCAAGTCTGTGTTTTAGACGAACAAGCCACCTGGTGTCAGAGAATTTAAATAATCAACTGTGATCCTTAAGTACATTTACAATAACCATTTTCCTCCTCCTCTCAGTGCTTCAAATCTAAACGTACCACTGACCTTCAATACGTTTTATGTCATTTGTACAGGTTAATAAAACCATCATCAGCTGTTGTAAGATTTATGTTAAACTGTTGGATGAATATTCATCACTTACAGGAAATCTTACTGTTAATTTTCCTGTGACAGTAAATGCATTGTTAGCTGACCACCCCAACCACCCCTATGGTTCAACTGTGTTGCCTATAGGAACAAATAGTAACTATTTGTGCTACATTTAAAACAATGTAAAATGTTTACAAAACAAATGTTTGCAGCAATATCCCACAGACAACATAAAAACACTGTAGCAAAATCATTACTAACAGGTATATTAGGCTTGGCATAAATTTAAGCTTGGCCTGGCAAACATCTATTTTGATATTCAATCGGGAGGAAATCAAGATTTATTTCTAATTATTTTATTCATTTATTTTAACATCCTGTTTTATAATTGTCAATATAATTACATCAAAATATATCATTTTCTACAATAATTTCTGATTATGTCAGTTTTCCCTGTAGAGCTCAATAGCCGCTACAATAATATCTTCAGTGGATCTAAAGCCCATCTAAATAATCAGTCACTTTGTCAACAGTGAGGCACCTACGATCTACGAAGGGGTTATCTTCTTTGTATCACGATAAGACAACAGACATGATGATAGCAGAACCGTCAGCTTTCCAGTAGCCATTCACTGGCTTCTTTGACCTCAGATTTAACAAGCAACCCTTACTTCCTTACTTTTCGGTCTCTGTGTTCTGTTTCAGACACCGTGCATCGTTAGCTACCCATGTGTGCTTCAACCTCTCAGACAAACACTCTTTATTACATCCTAATGATCTTTTTTTGTCAACCTTAGGGAATTCCCACAATCACTTGCTATAGGTACATCACACTATTGTTTAGAGAAGGGGTTCAATATTGTATTACAATATTACAATTTGTGTCAGCACCATGAACCTGCTAAACAATACGTGATTCAATAGGAAGGGCAAGATCCCACATCTTGACCTTTTGCACCAACAGACAAAACAACACATTTCCAAAAAACAATATTTTAGAAAAGCTAAAACATTTCTTTGAGCTCCATAGTGAGATGAGGAAATGAACTTAAAATGTGCATTGTTTGTTATCCAAACAACGCTTGTGTAGCCTGATCTGGTCATATCAAAAAGTAACCAACAACCATCTAGACAACTGTCTGTTTGCTAACCCCTCACATTTCCTTTCCAGGTTTTCGTTTCAGTCATGAGCTATGATATGATGCATCAAATCTATAGCAACCAATGCGCTGTGATTGTATCATATGTGAATATCTTGCGACAAATCTCTGACAAATTAATGTAATTTTCCACTCTCCATTCACAGTCACTTCTACAGATCGAGCCTTCCTGATCGTCAGCTGCATTCGACAGACATTGACATCGTGATTCGATGACTGTATCTGTAATTCTGTTTAATGACGTTTTAATACTTCTGTTAAGTAAAGATAATCATGCTTTGAACAGATTCTCAATCCGACAGAAACAAAACAGGTGAGTGCATGATCATCTGACAATCTCATGCAGTGTTGAATTCGTAATGCCTTCTCGCATTGACGCTCATAAAAAACATTCTTTATGAACAGATGTGATTTTTTTTGCGCTGATGACCTATTTTTGTCATAACTGCTTCAATGCAAACTGACCCTGTAGACTGCGATGACAGCATCGCTGCTTCTTAAAGCTTTAAAACATCGGAGAATGATGAAGCCCAAAAAATTAAGGGCATTCATTGCAACAGTAATATATGATTACGACATCTATAATGGTTACATATTTTAGTCACAGATGCCCTGTCACTGAAACGACACAACATTTTAAAGCGATCAAACACCACAAGATCTTCGTAAAATCGGGACGCACAAGACGTGCCCCTTCATCTTCTTACCTGCGTATACCTATAGATGACTACAGGTAAGAGCAATGTCAGCGACCGGGCTCTTCTCGTTACCTACGAGAAAGTACGTGCAAACTGATAGAGCTTTCATTAGACTACACGACAGTTTGTTGTTTGCGGGCCAACAGCAAACAAAACAGAATATGGATGCTAACACGTTACGTTAACTATAATAAAAGGCCCATACAGGGTCTCACCTAACTCTAAGGAATATGAAAAGTTTCTTAAAAACCAATTAACAGCTACCATCAGCTGCCTTTAAACAGGCCTGCGATGAGACGGCATGTACACGGTACTGAGCGCCACCGCGTAAGCAACTTATTTATAAAACACAAATAAAAGAACTGGCAAAGGAAATGACAACAGAAAGGCCGTGTAACTTAGTCAACAGTGCAAATCAAAGCGTCCGACCGATGCATGTTTCACTGCATGACTGTCGCAAGGGTGGAAGAGCACATGAAGTGGGCAGGTTGAAGGGATGCAAATATCCAAACTTACTGAATCGCGAATCTGACTATTTAACGTAAATAAGCGCGAGGCGTATACTGCCTCATCACTTTCGTAGGCCTTAGAGCATATAATGACATTGGCTCTTGTAATCGCGTTAAGTTAGTTCGTAACAACAGTATCCACATATTTTAAAATGTTGCCGCACGTTGTCTTTGGAGCATTAATGCATCCAGCCGTTTCAGACAGTTACGTATCTTCTCATGCCACGATATCAGGACTTTGATAGACTCATGCACAAGTGCAAAGTTTAGAGAGTTGACTGTCGCCCTCCATTGCGTTGTGCAATGCCCCCTTTAATGCCCCCTCGCTCGGCAGTATAGCGCCTTTGTTATTAATCGCATGGAATCGCGCCGCCTTACCTTAACGCCCCCAAACTGCTTTCCGGTGCCTTTGAACTCGAGATTTTCAGCGAAAGACGGGGGGAAGTGTCTGTGCCTATAGTTGTCGCTAGCGTCCGACAGTATAATTTAGTGGAGGATTTAACACTGTGAATTTTGGGTTTCTCCCCGCGATCTTCCCTCATCGCCGCAGCAGCTGGAGAGGAAAATCGCGCACCCTGGGTCCTAAAGCCGGCCCAGTTCCCACAGGTGACACGGCTCCGTAACCGCCTCCACCGTAGTGTACACTATTCTTCCTCTTAGGAGATCTGTCTCACCCCTTATACAGGCAGGTGAACAGACAAACAAGAGAGCGCAGTATTTTGGGGTTGAACTTTTTAAAATCATTTTCACGCTTTACTTGCCTATTTATGCGGAACGCTGTATGAAAAAATGTAATACCCCTACCAAAATGCTTTCATATTCTGTCCCTTTTGTTTGTTTGTTTTTCACGAATTGCAATAGGCCTATAAATGTAAGGAATTGCATTGCAGTTTAAATTACTGTACGTACTATGTTGAAGACATATGTTGTTTTTCTCTTTGTATGAATGTGCAGCAAATAAATCAATACAGTTATTTATAATGCTAACAATGGCATAAAATAGTGACTAATGGTCAGAGCTCTTCCTTATGCATCTGAGATTGCATTATCTCAAGCTTTTGAATGTGTAAAATTCAAGAAGCAGAAGGAAGCCAAAGAGGGAGTCTCCAATATTACATGGCCCTGTGGTAACAGGGAAATTGCTTGTTTTTCAGAAACTGAGAAGCGTTAAAGAATCCAAATACTAGGGGTGAAATTAAACGAATTGCCATTATCCAATGAACATCTGAGATAGATTTTCTTCTCTTTTTCTTCACTCTAGTCTACCAAGCTCTTTCACTTTTTATATGATGTACATAACAACACAATACATTACATACAAAAATTTGTACAACAAATTATTGCTGAGCAAGAGGAACTTCATAAAGACTTTATCAAGTTCTTATTTGATATGGAGGAGACAAGGAACCGTCAGTGTAAGCTTTCACTAATACGCTGAGATTAAATGAGGAACTATGATGTGATTTTAATTAAAAGGTTTATTATGCTTCATGCACCCAATGTGCCTGTAGCAATGTAATGAAAGAAAGTATTGAGTTGTTTTCATATTAAGCCAAAGTTATTGCCCCTAAGAATATATTTTACAGCCACTGATTCATCCTACATAGATAGATAGATAGATAGATACATAGATAGATAGATAGATAGATAGATAGATAGATAAGAAAGAACACACTGATCTAACAGTTGAAGAAAGGTTTGTGCCTGGCCTCCAAACATAAAAACGATTTATAACTTGTACAGTGATAATACAAGAAAAAGAATGGTACCAGACTTAAAGAAAATAGAAAGTATTCTCTCAGAAAATATTTTTTCTCTCAGAAATAATGATATAGTGCATGGCAAAGTGGTGAATAAGGTTGTCAGTAGGATTTAGATATGACATCACTTTCAACATTTGATAGGACACAAAGCAAAGACCTTGAAAGGATAATGGCTTCACATCCTAACAAAACTATCACCAGTCAGTTAAACATTTTTAAACGTTTTTAACTCTTCCTTCTTTATTTTTATTATTTATTTTTAATATTTCTTTATTTCTTTCTATTATTATTATTATTATTACTATTGTGGAATCTGTGTAATATACTAAAGAAGGGTTGTGTAAACTAGTGTACTGTATTGATGTGTTTATTCAGTTTTATTTATATGGCGCTTTATATAATGTTGCTTTGCTTCAAAGCAGCTTTACATATGATAAAAAATAAAACAGTGTAAAACAAAGTTTCACATAAAGATATGTTTTTAAATAAGCGTAGACTGATACGTTTAAAATTCGCTAAAATACATCAACAAAATTGTATTGTCGAACAGTCCGAATGATTTTGGCACCAATGAATAGTGACACTCTAAATGACACCGCTTATTTCTCGAATTTAAGATGTAAATATACCCAACTAATATAACTATCGCTTGAAAATTAAGTGGAACTAAACTCAACAACACGCACGCCATTTAGACCCTGAACATATCGGTCAAAATTGAGAACTGAAGCAGGTGGTTCCATAGTGTAGTGGTTATCACGTCTGCTTTACACGCAGAAGGTCCTGGGTTCGAGCCCCAGTGGAACCATGTATTTTTAGTACTACAGTTTGCAGCTGCGATGAATAGCATTTGGTATTTTCAACGACGTCGTGGCATCCAACGGCGTTCAAAATGTTTCCCGAGTGAAATGTCCTGTTGACGCCTGAACGACGGTTTTCAAAATGTATGAACAGATAACAAACGCTCACGTTATTTCCCAATCAAAACAGATCGCACAAATTGACTAAACTCCGACGGCATACTATAGGACCGTCCATAGCTATAGAACCGTCTGTAACAGTAGTTCTATATCTAAACGACCTTACAATATTGTGCAAATGTTGTCTATGACACCCGTCCTACGAGTAAATATATATATGAAAAGCTGGTGGAACTCTAAGCTTTATACACGAACCATAGTTGTTGCATTTGCTGGAATAATGAGGCACATTGCCTCGTCATTTGCTAATCTGTAAATAAAATAATCTGGTTAATGACGGTGAACAGACGACGTACTAGCGGAGGAACAATGACGAAGTCAAGAATAATGTTTGTGCGACCCCTACTGTTAACTCTAATATGTGTTCAGCAACAGATATTTGTGGTTGATTGCTCTTCCTACAGCAATTAGTCACAGTAGACTGTAGTTAATACAGATATACTCGTGCTACGTATTTATTTATATACAGTCAAGGTTATTTTTCAACAGAGCACTGAAATGTACACAATCTGTTAACGTTTTTCTATGTGTTACCATGTATATTCAGATTTATGCACAAGCATATGCATACTGCTCCAGCAACCATGCTATTTTTAATTTAAAAAAATATTACATCTGTGCTTTAGAAATTGGGCCTCTTTGTATGACATTCATAGAATAATACCCTTTTAGCAGTGGATTAAATATAAAGCTGTGAATATGTGTAAAGACAAGATTTCCAGCAGAGTGTAAAATGTCATGGGTTTAGAAATTCAAATCAACTTCATACCAAAGTATTCCTGTAGCTCAATCGGTAGCGCATTACATTAGCAGGGCAAAAGCAATGGGTTCGATTTCCATGGCACACACATACTGATAAAAATGTATACCTTGAATGAACTGTAAGATGCATTGGATAAAACATCAGCTAAATATAACTTCTGAAAAGAGGGTTCTCTAATCTACATTTGTAAGCTTCATCCTTCTAATCATGCCATGTATCAGATCTCCACTCACGTTAATATTAAGCAAAGCAAATGCCGTTGACAATTTTTAAAATAAACATGGAATAAGGTTCCTCCCATTCAATAGATTTCCTGATAGGCAGGTAAATATTGCCTTTTAATGGGTAATTTCTTGATTTTATGTCCCTTGTTGGAGCTATCCAAGGTTCTGAATAAACAAATATTACAAATCTCTGCAGTGCCTATAAACAATGAACAAAACAACAAATTAACATGTTCTTGAAATGTGCAAATCCACACAACCTCACATAAACACACGTAACTCCCAGAGGCTGAATGAATACTGCAAAAGAATCCCAAACGCAATTGCTGAGATTTAAGCTCCAACAAGACTATGTAAATTGTCTCACAGAAGGTTAGCTCATATACACATAAACAGGATTACATAACCTTAACACATAAAGCCTTAACATATATAAACAGGAATCCTACATAGCTTTTTTAAATTCAGTGTGCAGAACAATTAGAAGGATTGTCTTGTCTTTATAGTTTGTTTGTATTGGGATTTAAGATATGGTAGTGCACAGATTGAATTCCTGCACAATATTAATTATATAGACCATTACTTTGCTGTCTTAAACCTGAAAACTCCTCTTACAACATCCATTAAAGCTTTCCTTTTAAATGTGTACACAATGTAACAACTAAAATTGAATGAGAATCACATGAGGCCCATCAAAAGTATAATTACCCGTTCTGAATTTCAATGCTATGCACTCATGTAAATGTTACCTATAATAAACTATATTCTACAATAAACTATACAGCCTATGATATTTTTTTCCATTATCATTTAAATGTCATGAACAATTACCAAGGCAACTTCTGCCAAAACTTCCATTGCAACACCCTGCAACCCTAAAGAAGTTCCTGGGGGAGTGGGGTATGCTCTTCAGTGATATTTACTCATATTTCACATAACAAATAATAGCAATGTAGCTATGCAAAGTAAGTAGTAACTGGAATCTACAAAGAATATCCAGGGTAACAAATTCCCTTTCAGAGGAGATTTTGCAACATAAAAAATTTCTTTGTTACATAGCATTTTTAATTAAAAATTAACACTCACTTGTTAACCACAACAAAGTTATTAATTATTTACCACAGTTTTATTATTATTGTTGTTGTTGTTGTACTGCCCCATATGGAGTATGGAATTTCCCGTTTGTCGGGACTCATACTTTGTAATGGTTCTAGAGACTTTTATTTTGAAGGATCATTGTGCCGTTCTTATAGACGACAACTTTTATTTCTTCACACGCTCTCCTCGATCAGAGCAGTGAATGCTGTTGCTTTTGTCGTTTTAGCGGTGACTATTTTACTAAAGTTATGGCGAATTTAGTGGCCACAGCAGCTGCAGCGGCGGCTGCTGCTAGAGACCCTGCCGTGGATCGGTCTTTACGTTCAGTCTTCGGTATGAATGAAGGGGATTGTTTAGTTTGTCTTTGTGTCTGTTGGTCTGTGTTTCAATAGTTGCTAAGCTAAACATCACTATCCTGCATGTAGTTGCAATTAAAACACTGATCTAACGTTATGACATCTTAACTGCTTCTCTTTTCTACATAAAATAGTGTAAAGTAGTTTGTTATATTGTTTGCATTAATGTGATATGATCATCGTAACATAATAATTACCAGGTTTGATACGCATATGAAATGATAGTTAAATACTACTTTGTAAAACATTTGATGTTTCTGATATGTTTCTTATTGGTTTGTTGCTGAAAACAGTGGGAAACATCCCATATGAGGCCACGGAGGAGCAGTTAAAAGACATCTTCTCCGAGGTTGGACTGGTCGTTAGTTTTAGGTATGGGCAGCAAAAATTCTTAATGAATTGCTCAATGAAACTGATTATATAACATTTGATGTGTTTTCCTTAAGTTCAGAGGACATAAAAAGGGGCACGAAATGTCACTAATTTACAAATCCCTTTCCACACTTGCCTCTAACTAATATTACTAAAATAGGTAAAGCTTCTGAGGTCATTAGGTGCTTTGTTAGTTGGCAGTCATCCTATAGGCAGTCACGCCGCATGCCTATATTTCCAAAATTAATGGTCCTGAAACTGCCAGCTCTTTAAAAGCAATTAATCACTGTCTGTGAACATGTCACACTAAGTAAGCAGACTTTATTATGATCACAAAATTTTTTTTGATGGCCAAATCCTGTAAAAAAAAAAAAGCAGTGTGTTGTTCATTAAACTCTTTATTGAAGACCGGTAGAAAACCTGTAACTGATTTTAAAAAAAAAACTTCTTGCAGGTTGGTGTATGACAGAGAAACTGGTAAGCCAAAGGGTTATGGCTTCTGTGAGTACCAGGATCAAGAGACCGCACTGAGTGCCATGCGAAACCTGAACGGCAGAGAATTTAGTGGAAGAGCCCTCCGTGTTGACAACGCTGCCAGTGAGAAGAATAAAGAGGAGCTGAAAAGTACGTTTTTAGTTTTGAAGTGCATTATCCATCCCACAGGAAGCTGACAATTACGTTTGATCTCTGTGAATCTCAAGTAATGTTATTGATTCCTGGCATATTGTGTGACTTGCATACACATACACAGGTCTGGGCACCGGCGCTCCAATTATTGAGTCTCCTTATGGAGATGTCTGCACACCAGAGGAAGCCCCTGAGTCAATCAGCAGAGCTGTGGCCAGCCTGCCCCCCGAGCAGATGTATGAGCTAATGAAACAGATGAAGGTAAACCAAAAAATGGGAAGGGATGTTCATTTTAAGACCAAATGAGGGTGTATTGGCATTCTCAGATGTATTCATTCTCTTATCTGAATGTGGATAGTAATTGTTTTCAACTGAATTTGAAAAAAATATTTTTTAATCAAATAAGCAGAATCAAAACATGTGGCTTGTTTTAATTTTCTTTCTGTGCAGCTCTGTGTGCAGAACAGTCCACAGGAAGCCAGAAACATGCTGTTGCAGAATCCCCAGCTAGCCTATGCCTTGCTGCAGGCTCAGGTTGTCATGAGGATTGTGGACCCTGAAATTTCCCTAGTAAGATCATTAAATGCAGATGATGGAGAGAAGTAGAAGAATGGAGACAAAATGTCTTAGTCTAGGGATGGGACGGAATGAGAACTGCTTAATGGACCATAATAAATCAAATGAATATATAAGTTAATGAATATGCGTATATCAGGTTGCAAATGATTGCTTACGTTTTTTACATTTTTTGACGTTTTCAGAAAATGCTGCACCGTCCAAATGTGGTTCAGCCTATAAACCCAAGTCCTCAACCTGGGGGTTTGCCTGTTTCTAACCAGCCTCTGCCTCAGCCCACTGCCCCTGTCTCTCAGCCCCAGCCAATGGTGAGCACTACACCTTTCTCCCCTTACCTCCACATACACTCTTAAGATTGACATTATTTTATAATGTTAATTTCTTTTAATGTGAGTCTGTGTGTTTACATACACCAGTTATGCTAACTAAGCTAACAATGTGCAAAGTTATGTACATGCATTAAACAATGTGCTGTTATCAGAGAAAGAACAAAATCTGATTGACACCTTGATTTATATCATTCTGTCAGTTTATATAACGTGTTTGTGTGACTTTTCTAATATATACATATTTTCTTGCATTGGTAATTGATGTGCAAATAAATCCTTAAGGGTTTTATAACAAGATTTTGATTATTTTGGACTGATTGGTAGACGTGCACTATAGTCTTTCTGTGGCCAGATGCTCATTGTAAATACTGAAGGTTCACAGGCAGTTCACCGTGGAGCCAGTCCTATTGTGTGCTGTGCTATAATGAATCATCTTGTGTTGATCCTGTGACTCACAGCCAGGTATGCATGTGAACGGAGCCCCCCAAATGATGCAGCCTCCACAGATGGGAGGTGGAGTCCCTGGACCAATGCCAGGACAGGGACCAATGGGACCAGCTGGTGAGTTCAGTTGTTTACGCACTGTTCTGTGAATGTGTAGCTGTGTTTGTAGCCATTGCCCTCTTCCTGTGGTCCCCTCCCTACAGGTGGGATGCAGGCTCAGATAGGAATCCCACCAGGAGGTCCTGTGCCCATGGATAGGGGACCAGGTACTTGCTTTAGGCAGATAAACCAGAATTGTGTTAACTCAGTAATCATTTTTTGTGTTTGTTCAGATATCACTAATAGTTCTGTGTACAGCACGGAGCACATCAGTCCCAAACTGCATGACAAAATGTTGTTATTAGTTAAACTGCACCATCAAACCTTTCCACAAGGGAGCAGTATTTGCAGCCAGTCTGCTGAACCTGCACTAGTTGAGCATTAGTTGACTTGTCATTTCGTTGTCATTCACCTCTCTTAACTAGTGATAGACCGATATATCTGCCACTTTGGGATAATTATCATCGGCTGATTACAAATGCTGATGAGCAGACGTGGTTGTTTCCTTTTGTATCAATTCCACAATTTACTGACAGCTAAAACACTTTGTTTTTGGTTCATTGTGAGTAAATCATGAGTAAAATTTTTACTTTCAAGCATTTTGGGGACTATTGCCAACATTTGCTGTCCTTAAAGGTTAAGTATGCAACTTCTGTCACACAAGCAGAACCAAACCAATACGATTTTAAAAAATGACACACGTCACCTTTAATTTCCATGTTAGCATTATATCAGTCACTCTGATCTGTTAATATCAGTACTGACATCAGCCAGTAAAAACGCATATCGGTCAACCACTACTCGTAACTCATGTCCATTAACATCAGTATAAGAGTCCCCATTTTACAAGTGTGCCTGGGTAACATCAGTAAGTGCTACTGTGCACTGTCTCAGTCTTCTCTCTCTTTTACTCAATGCTGACCCAGGAAACCTTCAGGACTCTCCTGTAGGAGCAGCTGGGCAGGCTGCTATCGATCGGCCTCCAGGTATCATAGGTGAACTCTGGTCTGCTCAGAACAGGGCTGTCAACATTATTAGCTGCTTATTGCACACCCTTTCACAATCCAGTAGCGTTGCTTACTTAAGCATGCTTAAGTTGTTTTTGGCTGTTTGGAGTGAATGATGTGGAAAACCTACTCATGTCAAATAGAGATTGCGAAATACTACAGAAAACGTAGTAAATTCAGACGTCGCTGGAGGAAGTAATGAATGATAAGCCTTAGCTGGATTTCACACCTGTTTGTTGGAACATAGACATTTCCTACCAGGAACAATTGTGTTTATAATACTGTCCTCATTTCTTAAGAACATTACTTTCGGTTTTAAACATTTCTTGTAATGCATCCAAATCATGAACAATCAAGCCTTGTTACCTGTTGGAATATGTCTATGTAGCAGAACAGAGAATACCATGTCAAGATTTTGAAATCCACATGCTGTTATCAGTGTCTGAGTCAGAAACAATATGCTTTTGTTTGTGAAATAGAAGCTTGTTATTTTTTACAATTTGTCTCATTTCCTTGAGGCTTGAGGAGTTTCTTCGTTGTGTCATACTTGTAAGTAGGTTGTCGACTGAATAACATTATTCATAGCTGTATGTGGTTGTTTAAAAACACAAGCCCACAAGTCTTAAATGTGACAAACCATGACACTAGTTTAAGTTTTCGTAATCGTTTCCGTATTCTCTTTTGTCCCTGCACAGTGCCAATAGTAGACCCACGTGCCCCAATGCGAGGGGCCCCACCTGGTCCTCCAGGGATCCCACCCAGGGGCCTTCTTGGTGATGGACCAAATGACCCGCGGGGTGGATCATTGGTCAGTGTTACTGGAGAAGTGGTGGAACCAGGGTAATGCATCTTAAAAACCTTGAAGCTTTTTGTAAAGTATTCCATTAAGTTTCATTGGTGTGTTAATTGTTCTTAACATTATTTTCATACAATTGTTTCATTTTATTTGACCCTTATATATTTTTGATTTGATTGTTTTCCATTTATTGATGGTTGTAATATTGCTGTCTATAGGCGTGGTTATATTGGAGGCCCTCCACAACACCAGGGGCCACCTATGCATATGGGACCCCCAGACATGCGTGGCCCTCATGATATGAGGGGTGGACCCATGATGGGAGAGCCTAGAGGACCAATGATGGAACAGCGTGGCCCACCCATGGAGGCAAGAGGTATTTGAAGACCTATGACCCTTTTTCTGTATTGTTCTTGACTTAATATTTAAATGTTTTATTCCTTACTGTAGTAAAAAGGTACAAAAACTGTAGACAAGTTCTCATTTGAAAATCATTCTTTCTTTTTCCTTTAAGGCCGTGACCCACGGGCAATTGATGCTCGAGGTCCCATGTCAGGTCAGAGGGTTCCTGTGGGGGGAGGGATGCAGGGTCCTCCTCCACACGGCATGGGACAGAGTGCACCTCCCGCAGCAAGACCTGTAAGAGAAAAACCTGCAGTTCACTTTGTGAAATTAACTTTGTGGTTCTTAATTCATATTATCAAGTTAATCCTATTGCTTATTGTAATAGGGTCCGACTTCTGATGTGTCATCACAGGACCATGAGAAGGTGAGTAGTACTATTTCTTACATTCTATTGGACAGGAGGTGGTGGTGGGCGTGTCTTAGCAGATCTAATTGCCGCTGAAACTACCAGTTCTATTGCATCATAGCCACACACTATGACATTTAAGCTCTATATGCATCATTGCATCAGTGTCATGCTTCAGTTACCATCAATGAGCTGATATGTCTGTCATACTTGGGGTTATTGACATAGTATGCCATTTCAGACACAGGGAATGTGACCATGTCAACTAGATTAAGCACCTACATATAGACTGTTAAAACAGTATGTGTTATATAGTATGTGTGGGTGCAGTATACATACATTCCAGACACTACATTCACCATGTTTTCATTGTCATGTGACCTGTATGTTTGTTCACCCATGTCGTACAACAACCACAAAAATAATTTACTCGGGTGTTGTTAAGCATGCACAGTTTACCCACGAGGAATACATTTTTTGATATCATTTACGTTGAAAAGAATTGTTCACACAGCTTTCCAGTATTCCAGTTATTTTTAACTTTAACTAATTTGACTTTATGAAATTGGTGCTTCCTTAGCTGACAAGACCTCATGGGATAGAATAGTGTCCATCTGACACATTCTTAACAACCTCACTGGAAACAGTAGACCATCAGATGCTGTTTCGGATGCAGCTATTGTGTTTCAAAAGACATTAGCATTATCACGCTAATTGCGTGGTCCATGTGGTCTTTCATGCTCTTTCGTGGTGTATGGGTTTTTCTGTATTTTCGATAGTAATCTGTGTGTTGTGTGTCCACATTCCCAGGCTGCACTGATCATGCAGGTTCTACAGCTGACTCCAGAACAGATTGCCATGCTGCCACCAGAACAGAGACAGAGCATTCTCATATTAAAGGAGCAGATTCAGAAGACAGCAGGCACATCGTGAGAAGACATCACGCATGCAGAGGTTCTTTTGTTTAATCAGCCTCAACCAGTTTATGATAATTAAAGGCTCAACAATAAGTGTGGTTTTCTTGTGTAACCGATTAAGACAATGGGAAATTATTTAATTTGACAGAACAAATGTGAGGAATCTGACTGTACAACTGTTCTGAACGATTGCAGGAACGAATGCAACCAGACAGACGTCCAGCATCTGGCGGCTTTCACATTGCTCTGCAGAACTTCCACAGCTGTAACTTTTGTTGTTGTCATTTTGCTTTTATGGTGGTATTTTCTTATTTGAAGTGAAAATAGTTTCACTGAGTAACAGTGATGTACAATTTAATGCTAAACAAACAATAAATAACTGGATTTAAAAAATAAACAACTGCACATTTCATCATTGCAAAGGTTTTAATTCCTGCTCTGACATTTTATCAAAAACTAAAATATTTAGAAAAACATGACATACAATGGTAGCTTTTATGTGATAAAAAGTTTGTTCAAGATCAGCTCTGTGATGGAATAGATTGACATTTGTATTGTTCTATAGACAAACGCCTGGAATTTGTATTTCTTTGTTTCACAACTTGCACAAAGAGGGAAAATTTCCACATTTGTTTGTTTGCCTTCCGCTACATTTATCATTTACTTTGTGACATGTTCATTTTGGAACTGAACATATTTACACAAAGGAGGCATTTATAAACAATACATTTAGATGCAGGTGTAATTTCCTTGAACCCTGGAGATTCATTTCCTTAAACCCTGGTGATTCATTCCCAACCAGGAACTCGAGGCCAAAACTACAAAGCCAAGATACAATGTTTGGACTTTGTAGTTTGTCCTTTCAGGCAGTAGGATGTTATTTCCTTTTCAGTCTGTTAGCCTACAGTCACAAAATTGCAGAATCATTTAGATGAAAAAACTGTCAGCTGGCAAAATCAGTCCAAAATCATGGTATTGTAATGATACTGCGTAAGTGCATAGTCCAAAGTGCAGTGGTCCTTCAAGAGAATACAGTTTCTTTCAAAAGTTCTCTTTGTTGAAGTAAAACTTGGTTCTTCGTGGATCAACCTCAGAATATCTTACACATTTATTTTCCAAGTCCTTAGCTAAGCTTGCTGGGCCACACAAGAATGTTCCAACCACTGACCTGGAATACATTTAGAATACATTTAGTGTTGGTGTAATTCTGCCCATTGCAGGAAGTGCCAAGTAAAGGTAATATAATTAGAAGTCAATACTTACGAGGGGTTATCTTTCTGAACTTGTTCAAATTCCTTATCCCAATTCGGTCGGCCATAATGAGTCTTCTGCTTCAGACCAGTGACGATATCTGTATCCTTATCAAAATGCACCATTACATGTTCTGCCTATAAACAGAAATTAAATGCAACATTAATTCTCTATCAGTTCAGTTACCCTACTTTTTAAACCACAGCAGGTTGATTGGCACGTACGTGACTCTGGTCCCACCCAGTAAGGTAGAGTTTGTACGTGAGGAACTCCCTCATTCCTCTCTCTTCCATTTCTTTCTCCAGGACTTGCAGAAGATCTGCGAACCACTCAAAGGCATGTGTCTCTCTACACAGCCAGTAGAAGTAAATCTGAAATACAAAAAGAGGAAATCTCAGGCTTTGTCTGTGCATTAAGCTGAACTTTGCTATACCTGAGAAACAATAACAGCCATTGTACTCCATTTAGTTTCGTGTTTTGACCAGTCCCACATGTTCTTACCCTCTTGGTTCGCAGATTAGGATTGGAGTCTTTAAACTTGTACCAGATGGATTTGAGAATAGATGCAAAAGGAGTAACTCCAATCCCAGCACCCACTAGCATGCTGACCTCATATTCAAATACATCCTCACTGGCAGTTCCAAATGGGCCATCAACACTAATCCTAATGCAGAAGTAAATGTTCCACATTTTAGTTCTTGTATAGTATTACTGTACTATTAAGAAAAGTTGTACTTCTTGTATAGGTTTTGCACACTTAAAGGTGTAGTAAGTGAATTATAAGAAATGCTGCTGAAAATTGAAATTAACACCAAAACAATTTTGTGAATATTTGCTAGATGTTTATTCTGTGTGTGTTGTTTGCATATATTCCTGGCTGTGTAAATAGAGAAAAAAAAAATGGATCGGACTTATCGCCAAAACAGAACAGTAGCCAATCAGCAATAGGGGGGCGTATGCACCAGCTGTTAGTCATTGGCTGGGTTGCATAGAGTGTTTGTTATTTATGAAGGAAAAGGTATGTTTGTTTAGGTATCAATTTCAAATATCAACTGAAAATGGGTACTGCACCTTTAACCTTACATGAATATTGTGTCTTGATAGAAATACGATAATTTAGAGAATTACATACTTTGGTCCTTGCCTACCCTCTGGTAGGTTTTCGACCATCTTGATGAGCTTGTCAGTCCAGTCTCCAGCCGAGCGGATGTGCACACTAAAGAAGTCTTCCTCAGGAGCTGATGTCAGAGTGAAAGGGTGCCACTCCAGCTGAGAGATGGCTGGACAGTTGAGAAAGACATACTGACCCACCTCCATTTTAAAGCCGGGCTTTACCAACTGTAGCTCCAACACTTTGGATGGACGGATTACAATCTAGATACAATGATAAAGTTGGTCAGTACAATGGAATGAGCTGTTATGTTAAATAATGGCTTGGTTTTGTCAAAAGGTCTGTGAGAATATACCTTTCTATAACTGACAGGCTGCATGTAACGAATGAAACGTAGAATCCGTTCACAAAGATAGATTATCATTGGTCCAATCACCCACATCCAGGTCTATAACAGAGGTTTTAACAAAATGAGTAACAATTCAAAGTAAATCTTTTAGTTAAGTTAAAGTTTATTTATTTAAAAAGTTCTTACCTGGGGAAACCCTCCTGCAAACTGGGGAATTGGACATTCGGGAATTTTCCCCCAGTTTTCTGGCTGATCTTCGCAGAAGGAAGTGTTGTGAGGTGGGTCTGTCACTTGCTGGCTTCGCACAATGCGCCTGAATATAAAACAAAGAGTATATTTCACTTATTCTTAGTAATCCTCTATAGGCACAGTTTAAAGTTGGGCTAAACTAGTAAATAGATCTTACCCTGCACCATGGAAAACTAAGCCAGCGAAGAAAATTATGAAGAGGTGGTGCGTGTACCAGAAGACTTCAAAGTAGCTTCGGCGGATAACTTCCATGGATGAAGTGATAATGAGAATGAGGGCAAGAGTTATAACAACTCCTGTGAGGCCCGCGATTGTGGTGAATACAAAGAGAGTTGGAGTCTGGAATAAAAGTAAAGTAAATTACAGCAGGCACTAGCAGAGGCACCACAGTTTTACAACAACAGGATTAAAATGAATATAAAGTGCTTTTAATTGAGGCTGTTCAGCGACTGACCGTAGTAGTGGACCGAACAGGATTCAGGTAGGTGGTATTCAGTTCAGTGGAGTCCCCAAGCATAGACAGATTACCTGCAAGAGGTCCATATCGACCTGCTAAACTGTTGCTGAACCACTCCACGTTAAGCAAATGAGCAACAGTATGAACCGCTGTGGGACAAAAGGATTTCAAAAGGGAAATCAGTTTAGCATTCTAATAAAAACAAATTATTGCTGACTCTGTGATTTTAAATGTCAGTTTTTATTTAAAAGCAGTTTAGGAATGTGAACAATTTGGCTGTCACACAGGTCTACATTGTCTTGTTTGTCTTGCTGTAAGAACTATTAGAGATTGGCAGGGCTGGTTTTGCGCATGGATTCATGGGGTGTATAAACAAACAAAACTATTATATAAAGCTAACGTGTCAAAACAGGTATCAAAGTGTAAGGACACTTTTGACACATGGCTTCACTCAAAAATGAATTTCATTGGTTGGACAACAAAATATAAATTTGTAAGTCAAAATATCAAAAATGTAGTTTAGTAGATATTTTACATGCCCTATGTCATGAGCTGTACCACAGGTCATGACATTAACTAAATGTGACAACCAGCATCTAAACACATATTATCATTCTAACCAGCATAACTATTGTTTAATCGTTTAAAACCCAAAAATTACTTTTTGTATAAAATTGTGCTTGAAAAGCGCTTGCGTATTGTTAATATAAATGGGTCTCATTTATTTTAAATCTCTAATGCAATGAAAGCACGGGTGCTTTTGGGACCACTGTATGAAATGTATGTTAATGTATTCTATCACATTATAAATGAAATTATAAAGAAATGCCATTGGAAAATTATTCTTACATGTTACATGTGCTCCCTCTCTTAACCAACTTCACAATATCCACATGCATTTCCTGTTCGACCTTGTTATCAAAGTAGGACAAACGTTTAATGTTGTTTACCTGTCATGAGGGCAATCATATACCCAACCAGCTTGTGGAAAGTCAGATTTTTGTCCAGCTGTTTTCGCATTGTTCGTCCACAGCACTGAAACATTTGCATTAGAGAAACAGTTACAAAAGGTCTTTCATTCAAAAGGTCTAAGGTTCATGGTAGGCAACACGGTAGCTCACCATAAAAGAGCCGCGTAGCAGAGACAGCAGGTTGCGGCATACTGGCAGCAGAATAAGCATACAGTTAAAGTTGAGAACAGCAGCTGGTGCTCTGGCCCAGGGCAAAGCCGACTGATAGAAAAACCAATACAGTTCATTTCATACAGTCTTTCATTGTCTTTATTTTACACCTTTATCATTTTGGTCTAAAAGTATGTTTATTCCATTAATAACACTTATAATAGGGTTACAATCATTAACGTTAGTCAAATAATTAGCTAATATGAACAAACAATGAACAATATAGTTTTACAGCATTTATTTATCTTTGTTAATGCAAATACACCTGTTCATTACTTGTTCACGTTAGTTCATTGTGCATTAATATTAACACACACTTTAAAAAAAAATATTTGTAAATGAACATTACCTAAGATTAATAAATGTTGTATACGTATTGTTATAATTGTTAGTTCATGTTAGCTCAGGTAATTAACTAATGATAACAAACGAAACCTTATTAAAGTATTTACATTTCTCTTTTATAACTTACCCCTAAAAGTTCACGGGTGTATTCAAATTGTGGACCCAAATCATAGATCATGTAATAGTACACAAACAGAAAGATGTTGATACCCATCCACACCACCTACAAATTCAATTCAAATTCCATCAGTAACTTCACAAGCAATTGCGAAAATAAAAGAAGTTACGTTTGAAAATATAGTTATTCGCGTATGCAAATTAAAGTAATACGAACATTATTTTCCTTACCACGATTAAAGCACTCAAACCATTATTGATAATCCAGTTGGCCATCTCGCAGCGCGCTGTTTCAGAATAAACGCAAGTTCTTTTCAGGCGAGCGCTTTTTACTCACCTGTCCTGTCTGTGACTCCACCCTCTACTGTCACGATTGACCCGGAAACGGCTATAAAAGTAAGAATTAATGTTTCAAAAATCCCCATGAGGAAACTATTTTAACTTTGTAAGCATGGCTGTTAAACAGAGATGCGTCTGGGCCTCGACGGACGGGAAACCCTTAGATAAACACTGGGCTTGGCCATTTCAACAGATTATGTCGACAAATCATCTCTTAACACAGAACTCATTATTTTGTACAGATTAAGGTACAAATGGGTGACATGTTTAGGCTGGGTCACATTTAATATAGTTTGTCTTATTTTTAAGACAATTAACTACATTTTCCCTGTAAGAGTTTTGGTTATCCCAATGGTCATTTATTTATTATTTAATTATTTACTTCAATAATGTTTAAATGTGTCGTTTTTTGCGTGTTCATTTGTATTGCAACAGTAAAAAATACACAAATTTATTTCCTCTTAATTTTGGGGTGAATAAACAAGGACAAGTTAGTAAAAGGTTTTGTAAGAATTTTGAGACCAAAACTTTGGTAAACGTTTGCTTTGTTTTTATTCATATTTTCCAAATCAGTAGTAATTCAGGCAAACAACACGCAGGCAAAAATATTCAACAAAATAAACAACTGGACCTCTCTTTTTGCAGTGTAAAATTAAGAGCACTGTTAACTTTAATAGTCTATTTAGGCACAATTTTACAACTTCTCACAATATTAAGGCAATTGCATTTCAGAATTAGTAATGTCAAAGGTGGTTCTTCAAATGTAAAGGTAAAAAAAACATTGCGCTGTTGAGGCAAACTTAGGAAAACTTTAAAGGCTCTTTGCTTTTCAAGTCTTGTTTTCTCTTGAAAAGTAATGTAACAAGTGTCACAAATGTCCAGGTTGGTCGCTCCTCTGACCTAGACACACTTGGCACATTTCCCACACACCTGATCTACAGACTGGCCGTGCAACTCTCTACTGAAGCCTGCCTTTGTAAAACATCACTGCATAACTCAACACAAGACATTCTTTGAACTTCAGCGGCCAACAAGCAGAAATGGATCAGCGCTCTGCAATTAATAAACGATGAGCTACTCTCTCTACACCACTGTAATAAGGCTCACTGTCACAGTGCTGCTCCGCACCTCCTTGAGAGAGTTCCAAACGACGTAAAACAAGACTCCTGAAGCTTATAGGACCATATAAAATCAAAAGTTCCTCCACTACGTACAGCAGAGAGTAGTTCACCACCTTGTATTTAGCAGAGTCAATAGGATACTCCTGAGACAAGAAATGTGCAAATATTCCAAGCATGGACCCAACAGCGCTACGGTAACAGCATAGCAGATGTATTTCATGCTGCCTCCAAAATATCATCTAAAATTTCTGTCTCTCTATCCACCAGGTGGCTGGTGAGGTCAGGATGGACAGGTTCCTGAGGAGCGACATCTGGGTCATCAGGAAGCTGTGATTGGCTTTTCTTCCAGCAGCATGCACAGCGAAGACAGTCCTCAACGTTGAAATGGAAGAGCCTGCGGCAGGGATGGCAAAACTGATGGAAGACCAGCATGAAGAGCACGGCCAGGCTGTAGCACACAATGAGCTGCACCACCAGCAACGGAGTGCACACGTATTCAAAGAAGTCTGACATGGATTGGTACCACAAGATGATGAGGATCACATTCTCCATGAAGCGCAGGGTGTAGTAGATAGCCAGGCGTCTCCAGCGGGGCTGCTTCTCCACCAGGTCATGGTCGGCAAGGTCCAGCTGTACAGCTGACCAGCAGAAAACATTGATACAGGCGTAGAGGAACGTGATCATGCAAAGCACCACGGTGGTGCCCAGCTTACTGAAGTTCTTCTCCACATTCTCAGGCAAGGATGCCCTCCTGGCCCAGAACTCAACCCAAGGTTGGAAGAAAAAGATAAACAGGTTGACCAGGCCCACTAGGACCACCCAGAAGTTAAACACTGAGCTGAAGAGCACCAGGGTGGTGATCCGTGTGGCGATCTCCAAACCTCGCCAGAGGATCATGCACACATAGGCAGCAGGTTTCATCCTCACTTTGTAGTCGTCGTATTTAATCTGTATGGCCAGCACACTGCAGACTAATGCTCCATAGGTGATAGATATCAAGGATATGATCATCAGAGCAACTGTAAACACAAACAGTGTACACTTCAGTGTTAGATTACAAGAAATAAAGTTGTCAAATTTGGGATCTGATAAATAAATGAGCACATCATACTCACATCGCATGGGAAGGACATATTTTTCTTGAATGGTAGCATAGAGCTGTAGAGTAAGCTGAGGCGTGGACCCTAGAAAGGCCTGAATGACGGCTGCACGTTTGAAGGCATTGCGGTGGACGGCTAGCTTGCGCTCCGAGTGACCGATCTCCCATTCTAACGCTGGGCCCATGCCTCTGCCGTGCTTTAGCTTGATCTTTCTTGAAATGGTGACATACGGCTCCTCTTTCTTGCCTGCTTGACAGTAAACAACCAGAGCTTCAATGCACCTGAAACAGGAGAGGGTGCAAAGTGCAATCGTCAGATCATGTGACCTATTAAAGAAACCAATAATCTCTGTATTTTACATGATAATAGATTTTCTATATACTGGCATACGATTTATAAAAATTTATAAAAAAAAAGCAAAAGGACATACCATATACATAACAATGATCTTTTAAAACAACCGTTTAGCAACAACAAGTCTTCTGAAGCCGTGCAAAAGTTTTGTCAGGGATAAATTATTATTATTATGCATTATTATTATTTAAGTCATTATTTACTGCTAAACATCTGTTCTGTTTAGCAAACAAACTTCACACCGATTTGAAATTAAATTAGCATGAACAAGTTTTGAGCAAAGCAAACACTTTTTTTCTAGCCATACATCATTAGCTTCCACAAGGTGGCACTAATATCTAAGGGATGAAACAATTTCAAACCAGTTTACAAGCTTACACTTTTCTGAAACATGAGAAGTGTGTCAGTGTTCACTCTCAGGTGAAAACTTTACAAGAGTGGAAAATGCATGTTTTGCTTGAGTACAACCTACGCCTTTAGTCTGAATAAAACACCGCCTGTAACCTGTAGTCAAATTGACTGTATATCATTAGCGAACAAGTTTAACATTCCCACAATGCTAGCCAAGATCATCTATGTTTTGATCCCAGCATTGCTGTTAACTTTAAATATATTAAGAAATATGTAATAAATGAATCCACTTAAAAACACATTGAAATGCCATTGTTTTTGTCCCCACTTTTTCAATGATGATTTTTACTCATTTGTAGCGAGTTGAAAACACCCAATGCAATGTGTGAAAGGCTGTATTTGCGAACAAACTAAAATATAACCATTTTTTGACAACGTGTGATGCCTTCATTTAAATATGTTACTCACAAAGTATGTACCAAAACAAACACACGCTAGTACACCATTTGCAGAGGAACATTTTCAAGGGCTGTTCACACCGAAAGTGATGAAATCTTGTGAGGTTGCCACAGTAACTGTACTGTAGGTCTGTTATCATTGTTGCTACTTGACTTTTGCTTTAAGCATTATAGTCAATCATTCACAATGTACTGTCATTATATTGAATCCACCCAGCTAGATATTCATTACATCATCTCCTTTTGTCTTCTGAATAAGAAAGTCATATGAGTTTGGAACAACATCAGAGCGCGTAAATGATGACATTTTATTTTTGGATGAACTATTTAAGTCTAAAGGCCTAAGATTAATATACTATGTTGATATCCTGTGTTTGTTTAACGTGATGCAATTTAATGCATTTCTTTAAATCTCAAGCAGTACAAAGGCTTCTCAGAGCCTCATAAAATGATTAGTAAAGATAGTCTGTAGATTCCCCTAGTCAACTACACATCCTGTCAATTCAAGGCCATGATCGAGGTGGCTATTTTAATCTTGATATGCGATACCTGCCAATGCGAGAAGCTTTTTTTATCCAATGTACAGTACAGTAAACATTACGCTAAGACTGCAAAGCAAATTATATTGGGATCGATCATGCAACCTTTGTGTTTGCATCAAAATCAGGTTGCTATATATAACACAGAACTGATAACCAACAAATACCATGAATTATTCCATAGTGTTTTACTTAAATGTGCATAATTATGGCAACATTATCTCACGTCACTTTATAAAAAACATCCTTTAGTCACTCTCAAATTAAGAAAGTCTGAGATTACACTGGTATAAACAGGAAGGATTGCATTTGGGCAGAAAAAACATTTCCTGAAAAAGGGAGTGAAATTACAGCAGTTTCACATTGTGTAAGATATTTATAGATTGTCATCACTGTGACCTTTGACCCCCCCATCTTCTCTTTACTGGTAACTTACTGGCCTCAGCCCAGAATACCAAAAGAGGAGTTACTCTATGTGTTGGGCCTGCAGGCTACATTCCTCTAGCATTTTTTGAACTTGAAGTGGAAAAAACAGATGTTGCATACAGTTCACACAGTGAATCAGTAAAACTGAATTTTTAATGGAAAGAAAATAGCCATACTAACCACTTTATTATAGCATTTTTTTCTTTTTGAATTCAAATTTCATTTGAAGCTTTTGCCAGCTGCAGACAAAACTAGATGCTTGTTCTTTGAAAGAACATGCGCAAAGCAAATAAATGTAAACTAGTTAGCACGCAACTACTAACTTGGCCTACAACTAATGATATTAAAGTTTATTATTACATGTGCACCTCTCATGTTACACTACCTATTTTTTAAAAAAAGCAACAGTAGATTCCGCATGGATGAGAGATTAAATCTGTTGTTCACACTTCACAACATGCTAAACATTGGTTTCTGCTGTGCAGTCAACAGCCTTTGATAGTTTTTAAATATTTTTCAAATATGACTGTGGCCTAGAGAGTGTCTGTCTTTCAAAAACCACCCACAACTACCTAGATTAGTGTTACTTATACTGTGGGTATAGTAACTTCTGAATACACACAGAGAAATTAATTAGCAAACAATCTTTGTTTGTACGGTCACATAGACCCTTAGATTTCAAATCCAACCAATGAGAGTTTGTTTTTCACGCTTTTCAATTCCTAGTCTCCACAAAGCCCGCCTTATAACCGGGAAAACATCATTGTTTGCTCAACAAGACTAAACATTTTAAAATTCAACACATGGATGCCAGAAGCAATAGAAGGATCCAAATGTCTGCTGGGAGACTTCCAAAATACTCTCTACTCCTTTGGACTTTGACCTTTTTTAATAATGCTGACTCACATACGTTTAAAATAAACTGGAATGAAGGAATGAAAATAAAGAGCAAAACTACAGCTGCCTGAAATGTTATGAAACCCATTACAGGGTTTCTCCGGCATTTGGGTGGTGGAAACAGAGGAGGAAATTTTCACATTGCTAAAAATGCTCCCTTTTCATTCAGAATTACATAATACTCTACAGTTGAACATATACTCACCATGAGTCAAAGGTTTAAAAAAAATATGTACTCGTACCTTATTACAACTATTTTGCACTGTTTTAGAATGTTAGTAAAGTCAACAGAACTGTAACATTTGTAACTACAAAAAAAAGATATGAAATTAAATGTAGGCATTTTCGTACGTATATATCGCCAGGTACTTTAGCTTCTTCAAATTAGTCACACTTTGCATGGAATAGAGCTCTGCTATTCTCAGATATCTTTCCATTCATTACCTGCTCCAAATGATCCATTTAATTAAAATGAATTTAAATTGAGTTAAGTTATACATTTTAAATCAATATTGAATTGAAATATTTAAATATTCAAGT
>JAZGTJ010001255.1:0-61448 GCA_036877575.1 Botia almorhae | reverse complement strand
TGCAGTGTGTGTTCACTCCTCACCAGTGATGGGTTAAATGCAGAGGTCACATTTCGGGTATGGGTTACCATATCTGACAAATAGGTCACTTTCACTTTCATGTCTAAATGAATTAGAGAGCTCTCCAATTTATTTGTTACTAGTAAGAATGCAATTGTAGAGCTCTCTAATTGACTTACCAAATTCTACCTGTGTGTAACAACTTTGGTTCCTAGGACAGGCTATCATACAATCTGACTGACCATGCAGCACTGGTAAACGTCGCCTTCAGAAAGAACTATTAAGGCGTTGGCGGTCATCTGTTACATTAAAGAATGTCGTTTCCTCAACATAAGAAGTCATGTGAAAGGATGTCTTTCCCTCAACAAACTGATCTTGTGGCCATGGCTAATTAAAACATTCCGACGAATTAATATGTTGTGGCCACGACAAAATAAGGCAACTTACATAGGCCAGCAAAACTTAGTAATTGGCCATTTATCCATTAATGGGATCGACAACTAGGCCAATCGCCTGAGCCTTTCACGAAACCGACGCCAAAGTTTATGATATGCTACAGTTTAACTTACGATAACTTTAAACAGTGTTCAGCTGTTCTTCTAAAGACATACTTTAAAAAAAGTTAATTCGGTCTTCATGATATGAATGCCTCGCTTGCTGCCCGCATACTGCGTATGCACGTGCGTGGATTAAGGGAGAGATACATAGAAAGTTTCTCATTTTTAAGAGAAAGTTTCTCATTTTACAAGAAAGTTTCTCGTTAGTATAAGATGTTAAGTCATTTTTCTAGATACTAGAAGTCATTATTATGAAAAAGTTTCTTGTTATTATGAGACGTTAAGTCATTATTTTGAAATATTAAGTCATAATTATGAGAACATTTCTCGTTATTATGAGATGTTAAGTCATAATTATGATAAAAGTTTCTCAATATAATGAGATACTAAGTCATAATTATGAGAAAGTTTCTCATTTTTTTCTCAACAGTGGCGCGAACGGGCTCCCAAGTCTTGCTATATAAGCCCCGGACATTCTTAGTTTCATTCCAATGTCTTGTTTTGCCCCGTCAAACATTTCAGAGTGTGAGTTTTCCTGTTGTTTACCTGGTTTTGTTTGGATTGTGTACTGTTTGTGATTGTTTCCTGCTTGCCTCTTGAGCTTTGCTTTGGACTTAGATTATGATTGCTTTCTGCCTGCCCTGACCACTGCCTGCCTTCTCATTTTGATTTTGCCTTACCCTTATTGCTCTGTTTGCCGGTGTTTGACCATTTGCCTGTTTTTGACCACCCTGTAAATAAAGTGCTGCACATGGAACCAAACGTTCCAGAGTTTTCGTTACAGTAAGCACATTCTAAAATACTGATGCAAAGCGAACAAACTGTGGTAATATTTCTCTGTGTATTTTGTTTTTATAGACTGTTTGAATACTATAAATTGATCAGTCAACTAATAAGTGAAAACAACTGCTGAACTCTGTCACTGATAGCTTTAAAATACAGAAGGTTACATAATACTTATATACTGACATTTAAACGCAACATTTTCTAGATGTCATAATGTTGCATTGTTCCCTCATTTATTCCTCTCTAAATTAAGGCAGACAAATTAAGTAGCCAAGTTTCTCCAATACTTTATGTCAGCAGACTCATATATTCAGTCATCACAGAAAGGGAAAAGCATTAAGATCTCGCAGCTTTGAAAAGATCATATTTCTACTCACTGTACAACAGAACAAAAGATCACCGAAAGAAAGACCTGAGATTTCTTTCAAAAAGCACATCAGAGAATACAGTCAATCAGTGAGCTCCCACGGCTCAGGGGCCTCCTCATTTTTAGCACTGATACAAAGTGAAAAGTTCCTCTGGGAACTTTTTACTACAATGTTATCTTTTCAGGGAATATCACTTCTCACTGGATTCGTTCGTATTCTCTTTAAGCAAGAACATGCAATACATCCCCCATTAGTTACACTGATTCTGAATAAATCTGAAAACCTTCATTCATCTTGAATCGCATGATTAGAGTTTCCATTTGTTTTAGGTTTTAAAACAGACCAGGGGTTATAAGTTACAAATGCACATTAGAAATTCTTATAGAAGCCAAAAAATTAAACCATTTTAGTTGTAACAAACCTGTGACCTTCATTTGCAGGTTGCTAATGACCTAAAACTGTCCCACAACATAGATTTATCACTTCATACGTCACTTAAAATCACATCACCAGCACTAGTGACAACTGTTTATGGTAAAATAATGCGTGATTTGATTTTGTAAGGGTACCCTTAAACGACTCATTTGTTACAGCATGTCCCAGCCGACCGTGCGGAACCGGAATGTGAGGGAGTGCACACATTCGTCTGTTGATACAAACTTCTGTTTAAGAGTATGCATGCTTCTGTGCATGTGTGTCAAATTTCGCAGTATTATCAGGTAAACACACCCTGCATGCTTCACTTGCAGAAAGCATTTGTGTATATACATTTGTCGATTTTTGTGTACACATCAACACAGGATGACTGAGCAAGTGGGAAGAGAGAATATAAAAGGGCAAAGCTGGGCATAAGATGTTTCAGACACCTTTGGATGGACAGAGAGAAAGGGACTAACAGAGTGTGAAAGTGAGGCACTTAAGGAGGGACAAAACTTATTAATGACTAACTTCCAATGTTCACTTCTAATTTCCTGCTTTAGCTAGCATTTAAAAGAAGGGACGAGAGAGGATCAAAACACAAGCAAGTATATGAGAGAGGGTCAAAGATAACTCAAGATCGCATTCTCATCATCTGGAATTCACATCTTCTGGATATCAGCTGAAGATCTTCTGTTACAGGTAAGCTGAAAACAGAACATTCAGTTCAGGTGTGACTTTTTACATCTGTGATAGTAAAAACACACAGGATAACGCAAGAGCCCTGCTCATTTTTGGGGGCTGTGTCTTTTGTAAATTTTTGTGGTAGACTTCCTGGTGTGCAGTCTGGTTCACTCATCAGCTTCAATATTCCTCAAGGTATTTTGGGAACATTAAATTCATAAATCTGCACAGCAGATGATTGGTAGTGGATGGAACTCCGGGTTCCTCTGGCTGGGCTGAACAGTTGCTATTCTGCAGTGTAATTGAGCGTCGGTACAGAGTTGATGTGTATTCTAATAGACTGCATTAAACATTAAGCACTCTCCAGGGATAGCATACATGGATTGAGAGAGATCTGAACTGCTCTCAGCCTCTCATAAAGGACCGATAAGCAGAAATTACCCACAGCTCAGAGCCCTGAACACAGTGCCATGCAGTGCCAGAATTTATCAGAGCTTTTATTTACTGTTGTAATTAAGTACATAGAACCACCCAGAAAGTGTCAAGTAGAGTTCTTTGGCCGTGAATCAAAGCCTGGAGCGAGAACGCTCAGGTGCAAGGCACAATTATTTCACAATTACCAAGTTGCTTGAATTCTCTGCCAGCTTAAGGCGTATTGGTTAAAACTAATCTTCACTTTTATTCTTACACTATCAGCTCATATTATGAACAGAAAGCAGCTAAATAAAGGTCACATTTTAATATCCACTGAAATATTGCCCATTTATATCAGATTGTTCATGCAGTAGATTTGTTTTTATACTTGTTTTATCTACATGAACGCATGCCAATAAATCAGATTATGATCTGCACTAATATTGTTTTATACAGCAGCTTAATTACAGTACTTGTCTTTTAGGGTTACATACAGATTAAACACTTTACAAAGAGACTGATAAGGGCTTCTATGGGAATATAAAAGGTCATGTTTTATCAACAATGTGCAATTATTACCAGCACATTTTTTTTGCCTGCAGTCAAAATGTTGTGCAGTGTTTACAATGTTTAAACTATGTTTTTAATTACTTAAAATGAGGCTCCATTATTATATTATAGTATTATTAATTATAGTATTAGCCCCAAAAGGAACCTTCTATTCTTTCTCTTTGCTAAACTTAATTCAAAGCAATTTGTATGAATTGTAAAGTGCAACATACATAAAATCATGATATTGACCCAAAACCAAAATCATCAACAAAAATGTTTGCTTTGTTTTGCATTGGTTTTAGTATTCGCTCAGTTCTCTATTAACAGAGATTTACCTGTATTTCTATCGTTCACACACTTAAAATATTTATGTATTCTTTCTCCAGACTGACAGACCTTCAAAATGACTCGGTCCCTGAGAGAGCTGCTGAAAGAATACATGTCAGAGCGGCGGGTTCGAAAAAGCCGCCTGGTGACCAAAGATGGCCGCTGCAACATAGAGTATGGCAATGTGATGCACAAAAACCGCTTTGCCTACATCCTAGACATATGGACCACCTTTGTGGAGACTCGATGGCGTTTTGTGGTTTTGCACTTCATGGCTTCTTTTACTCTTAGTTGGTTCATTTTTGGTCTCGTTTGGTATTGGATCGCCCGCAATAACGGTGACCTCACGTGGCAAACTCCCCCCCAGGGCCATATGCCCTGCGTAGAAAATGTCATTTGCCTGACCACGGCCTTCCTCTACTCATTGGAGACCCAGAGCACCATTGGTTATGGTAACAGATACATTACCTCTCTCTGCCCTGGAGCCATTGCGCTCCTCATAATACAGTGTCTTATCGGCGCCATAATCAACTGCTTCTGGTGTGGTGTGGTTATGACAAAGATCGCCCTACCCAAAAAGAGGGCCAAGACCATAACGTTCAGTGAGTCTGCAGTTATATGCCCTAAAAAGGGCACTCTCTGCCTTCAGATACGCGTGGCCAACCTGCGCAAGACCCTGATGATCGGCAGTCAAATTTATGGCAAGCTGCTGAGGACAACGGTCACACCTGAGGGTGAAACTGTCATCATGGACCAGGTCAGCATTGACTTCATGGTGGACGCTGGCAAAGACAACCTGTTTTTTGTATGCCCTTTGACCCTATACCATATGATCGATAAAACAAGTCCTTTCTTTGAAATGGCAGTGGACACTTTGCATCAGCAAGAGTTTGAGCTTGTGGTTTTCTTTGATGGCACGGCCGAATCCACCAGCTCCTCCTGCCAGGTTAGGACTTCCTACATCCCCCAGGAGATCATGTGGGGTTATGACTTCCTCCCTATCATCTCCCGCAGCAAAGAGGGAAAATACCGGGTGGACTTTTCCAACTTCACCAAAGTGGTACCCGTGCCAACTGCTCATTGTGCCTACTGCTACCACAACGAGGCAGGGCACCATCACCACTCAATAAATGGCTTTGATAACCAGGACTTTGCGGTGATTGATATTGGGGTACCCAAAAGTACCAAAATGTAAGTCCTGTTGGCTTTAATTGACTGCATCTGTTGCTTGGAGATGATGTCGTCATCCCACAACGTCACCATCTTGCATTGGACATTGACAGACTCCGCTGCATTATGCCACCAGCAAACGCTTTTTCTTATGGCAAGCACAAGGACGAGCAGAGTGTTTTACTTTAGGAATACTGCAGCTTAGCTATTATGTCAGAAAAATGATGTTGATGGTCAAGAGGCAAAACTGGAGTGGCATCACTGCTGCATTATGAACTTTTATTTTTTAAATAATGTGTTTATATTTATTTAATTAAACATGCATGTAACTGTGAGCTCATTTTCCCCCATCATAAAGTTTGACCTCTACTTAAACCTTAAGCTAAGATAATATAAGCATCACTTTGTCCCTGCAATAGCAAGATAAAGATTAAAATGTGAATTGTCAGTGTTGTGAATGCTGTCTTTTGTTACAGGGTCATTGCATTGAGATTGGGAACAACTGAAGGTTCATTAATATGAGATTGATTTCAGTTAATCTTAAATCTCATTTGAATGGTTAATATGAATGTGATTTCAAGCACCAGTGAACCAATATTAGTCTGTATTTATGCAAATGTGCTATGTCTAAATAACTTGGGGATGGTGAAATGAATGTACATTTTATAAATTAATTGTTAATATTGCAATATTGAATTTGTAAATGTATTTTTTTTATATTTTTGTAATAAAAATAAAAAATTTGGTGGCGAGTTATTTTGCACGTTATAGTATCTTTGCGAAACTGAATTCAAGTTATACACGTTTAACAAATTACCACACGGGGGCGCTCAAGACAACGCTATAACTCCCCACATAGTCTGGATGACAAACTATTTTAAGCTATTGCCCTATAACGTGGCGATAATAAAGTATAAACATATTATATAAACATATATTATACCAATATAGATATCATTAATTTAAGATATCTGTTTATATCATTTTAATTTTTGTATTGCTCTGCCAACCCCTGTCCCAGGTTTCCAGTCAATAGGACACAATGTGGATCCCTGCTCAAACGTGTCATCACACACACACAACGGAAATAGGGCTGTGTCACTTTGCTCTTGGCTTCTCTGGGCTTTGAAGTTTAGGACTAATGAGTGGAGACACTAAATTAAGTTTGGGTGGTAGATAAATGTTGAGGCTGTGGTCCTCTGACTCAATAAAAAATAAATAATAAAGAGCTTTTAAAATATTTTAAATGTGTGAAAAAATAATATCCCAGAGATATATCTGAAAGCATCTTACCTTCAGACTATCAATGTGTTTACAAAACCTTCATTCAGTCTGTTCCTTTGAATAACACAACAACTGTTTTGATTTAGTCTTTATAAACATGACTGTCCACATGTTGCTTTTCAATAAAATGTCATGGCATCATCCAGTCTTTTCCGTACTCAACAATGGATGAAAATCCATAAATTAATACCATCCAGATGTAGAATGTCATTGCGGTACTGAGACAGACAGACTGTGGTTTACGATTAATCAGTACTTAATTAAGTGAAAAATTATGATGGTCAGACCATAAGATTTTATAAGCATCAGTTATAGTGATGTCAGCTGTAGTCAGTGATTTATTATTTGTTTTAAAACTGTGGCAGATAGCAGAAACGATAGCAAAATGTACTCGCTTTTGTGATAATACAATCACAGATTTTTCACTTTGGAGTATCAGCCAGTTGTCAGTTGAGTGGTTTAGAGAGCTAGTATTTTATTTAACAATAAAGACACGATAAAGTTATATAGCTTCTTAATGTAAAAACATTTATTTTGTCACATTTTACCTATACAACAAACCCTTTTACAAAAGGCAATACTTAATAAATTGCAAAAACAACAAAATTAACAAAAAGATTAATTGCAATATTTCATATATTTATATAGTCATAAATTTAATATCCAAAATACATTGCATATATAAAATAGCAGAATTCCTTTATATCTGAAAGTGATCCCTTAAAAGAGATGAACTATTGGGAATTTTAATTACTTCTCTCCTATTGTTACTGTACATGAGCTTGCAAAACCAATACTTGTAAAACACTGCAAGATCCTTTTTTTGCACATACAAAGTTCACCAGTATTGCAGTTTGGATTTAAGGCAGTTGGCATTAAAAGTTATTGTAGTATTTTGGAAAACCTTGATTTATGTGATACGGATTGTCTCTAAACATGAGGTTTTTGGTAAGGCATTTGCTTTTAAAGAATAGAAAATGCATATCAAAATAACTTTTATATTGTCATGGCAATGCACGAAGGCCTTTAGAACAAGCATTTTCTGAAAAATACTACAAAACATTCATAAACTTATCGTCCATATGTACAGATACAAAACACCTACGTAGTACAAACTACTTTCAGTAACTGATAAAAAACGTTTGCATTTGACCGAGGTCAACTCGTATTAACATGATTTTAACACTGTCACATATGAAAATAGCTCTGCATAATTTATACAGTAAGATGCTTAATGCCTAGTTGATCTTGAAAAAATATTAGCAAATAGGTCTGACAAACGCACAGCGCTCGCGAATCTCTGGTTTTAATGTTTTGTTGTATTGTTTTCAATGCTTATTTATTTACTTCTTTTCTTTTTGAAGAGGTACTTTGTATGGTGTCCACATTCAGTTATTTCTAGATTCAAGATTCTAGACAAGAGTTTTAATACATACATGAATATAATGATTCTAATGTGAACTAATCACTTGGTATATTGTCTACACTGAGATGAAATTTAGCGGCTTTTTACTGGCCAATGAGGGAAAGGAATCCTGACAGACAGTGAGACAGTTGTGTGACTTGCACAGGATTTACATTTAGTTAAAGCGGCATCCAAAATGTAAAGCAGGTTTCATTTCATCAATCGCTTACAATGCTTTCACATCAACATTATCTTTTTCATCAGCACAGAGGGGTGCTAAAGGCCATTCAGTGAGTTTAGCTTGAGCTGGCTAGCCTGAGAAACTCCTAATAAACAATCAGCCGTCCTGTCCTCCAGTTAGGAGAATATTCGACAGGTGAATGCTTTTGTTTAATCCAGTTGCCAGATTTGCCTCAGTTTGTCACTTAGGTTAAATTCATATAACAAGGGTGGGTTTAGATAAAATCCATTGAGATGGAAGGACTAGATCCAACAAATATTAACACTCTGTTCACAAATGCATTAACACACAGGGTGAGTTTACAGTGATTCATATTTTTTGGTTGTTCACCAACTTCAACACTATAGCCGTGGTCTTTATTTGGTAGAAGGTCCATTGTGCAGCTTTCGGCTGTAGAAAGGCACACTAACATTTAGAGACATGAACACAGTCCCCAAAACAAACATTAAACAAAAAGTCACTTGTCCTTTGAATAAGTAGTACTCCATTTTGAAGAGGATCAGCCATATTTTGGTCCATCTTTCTTCTTTTCACTTTCTTTTCTTTCCCAGCTTCATCCAATATTTCCTTCATTGAACAAATTTTGCCTGGCGTCTTCAAAAACAAACAAAAATCCTTCCTTGTTTTTTTTATCCAGCTTCCATTTGTTTTGTCTCTCCAAGTGCAAGTTTTGGCATGTGGGTCGAGAGGCAAAGGACATTAGTAGTAACTGCCTAGGTGGGAAGGCACGTGGGAATTGGAATGACGTGGCATACTTGGATTCGGATAAATTCCTGCTGTTGGAGAGCTCCAGTATGGGGTGGTGGGGCCAAAGAAATTGGAGGAAGTGACGGGCATGGGGGGCGGGTGTGGTGAAACAAAGTTGACCTTCTGCTGGTGGGCATGGTAGCTGGGTACATAAGGCAGGTCGGTTGGGTACTTGTACATGTTAGACTCAGTGGGGTGGGGTTGAAGGGCCTGAGCGATGCCATGGAAGTCAAACTTATAGGCGTAGCGCTTGCCGTGCACTTTGGTCATGATATTTTTGTCGTAGTAGTAGCGTAAGGCGCGGCTCAGTTTGTCATAGTTCATGTTGGGCTTGCTCTTGCGCTCGCCCCAGCGTCGTGCTACTTCGTCAGGGTCCGTCATTTTGAACTCGCCGTTGGTCCCCTCCCACGTGATGCAGCCAGCATTGGCACTGTCAGAAAGAAGTTCTAGCAAAAACTGCCACAGCTGGATTTGACCTGATCCTGCACAGAGACACATACAGAGGTTTACATAGATTATCACTGGATGGGATATTTACACACAAATACATTGACATTTATTTACCCAAGTTTTAAAAATATATAAGGACAGTTATATATAAATGTATTAGAAGAGATGTATCTGACCAGTCTTCTGATGTTACATAAAAGGAGGCAGACCTAAATTTGAGTTGTCATTCACTCTCCATTACTACTGTTACTTTACATTATCAGTGGATTCATAAAGTCTATTTTAATTTTTCTAAAGCTTGTAATTGCATTTTGTGTTAAACAGAAGATCATATGATTTTAAAGATTATTAAAGCTTTCGTTTTAGGAAACAACTTATATTTTAGGCAACTAAAGTCTTCCTGTTGTTACCTGGGTTGGCGAGTCGACTGCTGGTGGGTCCTAATATCTGGTAAGGGTCTAACAAGAAAGAGAAATGGGTATATGTTACCAAAAAACAACAAAATTCTAAACTTGCTGATATTATCATTAAAACTTAAATGCTACTTAAATGCTAAATGCTCTTTTCTTATGCAGGAGAATTTCTGGTTACCAGGCTGAGGCCGAGCTTGCTCTGTGTTCTTGGAAACGTTCTGAGAGACCACTGTTGGAGAGCCTGGAAGGTGGAAAGCAAGAAAGAGTGAGCAAGACACTGTGAGAGAGAGAAAGACGTTAAGCACATTTGTCTGGCGAGCAGACACATCAGTCGTGGTCCAAAGAAAACAGAAGCAGTAGCTGGCCAAACTGCTAAGCACTTAATGGGCTTCTTCAGCTCTCTGTGTCCCTAAACTGAAAACTAACCATCTGCCTCATGGCTGACTCTCCACATCACTGCCTCAGTGCAAGTACAGATACCTCTAAATCAAATCATTTTTCATCAAAAAGTTTGGACAGCTGTTACCATGACACTAACCTTTGCCACTGTGCATGTTGTTGGACCAGCCTGCTCTCCGTACAGCATCATAAGACGCATCTGAAGAAAACAATTACAAAAAGAAATATCTTTTCAGGAATTATGTTTTTGTAACCTGCTGTTGTTTTCCCAAAAGCTGAGAGAACTTTTAGAAATCTTTAAATGTTCCTGAAAGCTTTTATTTGAAATGACTGAGGTTTGAATGGGTTATATCCCAGTCAATATCCTTGCCTGATGAGCTTTTGTTGTGCATGTTCTCTTTTTTAATATTGAGTGTATTAGAAAGACCAGACATTGTGCTACGACTGTCTGGTTTGTCTGTCACACAAACACACGGTAAACTCACTCACATGTTCATGAAAACACACTCAAACTTTGTAATAACATAATGATCATGTATTTGTCTGTTTTTAGAGATCTCAGAGAACCACAAATTGCAAGAACATTTAAAGGACATATTCGGAAGACTGTGTCTGTAATCTTTTCTTAAGCAAGGAAACAAATGAATCAGCCTTTAAACTATAAGCTCCATAACACGTGATGTGTAAAAAAACATGTGTAAAGAAAGTAGCTCTAATAACAAAAATACATTTTTTTTCGAAAAAGAAAGAGAAAATGTTTTTGGTAATGTTGCAATATGGCAATGGTATAAATGGAAAATGGGCAAAACTAACTTTTATCCTCTTTTAGATTTATCATCTATGGTCCATGCTTATATACAACATTTTAATAATAATATTGATTAAAACAATCTTATGATATTAAGACAAACTAATGCTGTCCTCTTTTTTACTTTATATAGAGCATAGCTGTGTGTATTCTAAACACAAAACCTTAATCTTACTTGCTACTTATGTAAAAATTCAATAATAACGAACTACAATTATAAACACATAATAACAAACACACATAATTAAACCAGGAATATAATTAATATAATACATTTAATATAAAACATAAAAATGAGCATAAGCTTTACTGCCGTTCCACTGTGATCATTTCCATATGGCAAAACAATTACTTTTCTGCTGTGGTAGCGAGTTACCAGATAACAACATTCATATTTTCCTCAATTTTCTATAAAAGTGTGGAACTTTAAATGAACAACTATTTAACCTACAAAAGAACCAACAAAACGTTTCTCTGCTCAGCGAGAAAGGGAAGGCCAATGATATGTTGAGTTATGCCTCAATCAGTCTCAGAGGAATATGGCAGGAATTTCTATAAAAGTAGTGAAAGATACATGTGTTTCGTGTGGACGGCCCAGACACGACTTCATTCTTAAATGTGCTCTTAAAACAATCCCATCATGCCTTGAGGCAGCACTGATCCCTCTCTCCCAAGCGAAAATAAGCCAATGATTGACACTAATCAAGTTTATATATGCCCTAGACTGCATGCTCAGACTTTTGGCCTTGGTTAGAGTGAGTGTTTCCTCCAGGGTTTAGAGTGCCACTGTGTACTTCATTACCTTTGAGTGTGAGTCTGATGAAACTGCCAACAAACTGTTGGCCTGATATTAGTAGACTAAAATTATGTCTTTGAAAGTAATTTTTGTTTTATGACTGTGCTAAAAGTGAAAGCTTTAGTACACAACTAGATTTCTAATGGATAATTAATTTCTGTGACTACATTATCAGTCCTGAACAGGGACCAACACTTATGCAACTATGGTGTTACAGCGCCCTCTTCTGGTTATTGTAGTTGGAATCACATCCAAACTTTGGGTGGAACTAGGAGAAAATAACCTCTAGTAGTTCCAAAAACAAAAATGTTTGGTTTGGAAGGTGTTGATAAAACTGCATGACCCACATTTCAAAATGACAACAATATCTTCAGCCAGCATTGCTCTTTAAAAGCATCATAAACATGTGATGATAAAAGAAAGAAAGCACAAGACTTTCATTGCTCCTGGTTATCATTACAACAGAACCTAATGTATACATGCATTGCATCAAAAACTTATGACTAATGACACCTGCGTACATAGTGATTATAGGTTATATGTTGCATTGTTGCCTTTTCAGATTAATCTCAAATAAAGTTACACTGTAATTTTTATGCCACTAGCATCACCAAACAGGACAGTAAAAAGAAAATTGCCTTGTCTTCCATTAGTCAGCCAAACCGATAGTCCAGCCCCAGAATGAATGCCAATGGTTGAACCAATGTTGCTGCACTGGGCTAGTCAGGAAGCACAAACAAACAGAGCAATGTTTTGAAACTACATCCACAGTGTTAACACTTGTGAAATCAAATTAACTTATATTTTTTTCAAATCAACTACATAATTTTAACATTGAACAAAATGTCATACTTCATCATATGAATATACAGTATTAATTTTCTTTAGCCAAAAAAGCACTGCAACATAACTATAAAAGTAAATGATATGAGAGTACTTGGGGACTAGACATCAAGACAAATTGTGTATTAAAAATATCATAAACAATAATGAATTCAGGCAATTCTTGGGAAACATTACTTTCCATATTTTTGAGATCTTCTATCATTTTATGTCCTAAAACACTCACTCTTTCCTTCTAATGATGTTCTATTCTTTAGTCTCTCACTGTCTGTCAGATCTGATCTGGAGCAGGGCCGAGAGAGAGAAAGTAAGTACGAGAGAAAAAGAGAGAGAGGGGGAGTCCATAGAGAGTTACGTTTCCTGCCTGCTGAGTCTGCTCACACAACCTCTCTTTGTTTTACTGGCCTTTTTTCCCTCCCTTTTTTCATGGCCCTCCACCATGAGAAACACAGCAGCCAGGAGGAGAAGAAGGGTCACAAACCAAACCAATGGAGAGAACAGAGAGAGAAAGAGAGAGAGAGAGAGAGAGAAGGAGACAGAATGAAGAGCAGACGGAACACATCATCGGAATTTGAAAAGAAAACAATAGTGGCGGCCGTTGCTACTGTCTGATAGAGCTGAGGAACTTGTGAAGGAGCAAAACTGTGGAGGAGATACAACAGTGGAAAGACTAAAGGATATGACCACCAGATCTTTGCTCCCCAATCTCTCTCAGATCTGAAATAGTGAAAAGCAGAGGGCCCGTATTCCCAATTCAATCACATCAGAACTCAACTGCAAAATGAGAGACAGACGTGCATCTGGGATATGGAAAGAACCGGCCAGACGCTTTATAAAATGTCTCCCATCTTGATACTGGGGCCATAAATGTAGGTTTTCCTTACTGTCAATGATTGTTCAAGGTATAGACACAAATGAGCGCTATCTTGCTTAAACAGTTGTGTTCTCATTCTGTTCTTACATATCTGAGCTGCTCTGCTTTGCTTTGGGTGTGGTGTCTCCTCCAGAGACTGAGCTGCTGCGCTCCAAGTCATAACAAGATTCTGCTCCTGCCAGCCGTCTAGACTAGCTCAGTTTTAAACTGTACGCACAAAAGTTCAACCTATATAGGCATCCGTCAATGTTTACTCAAATGGTTTAGGGAAACCGAGCTCCTAGAGGACTTTGAGAGCCTGATGTAATTTGCATGTGTAACTTGCGCCATCCGTGAGCAACAATGGAATGCAAAAACGCGTACTGGGTGGGCGGCCCTTAATTCTGGTTATGTATAGCAATTTGAACAGCTATAAATAAACCAGCTATTATCAAAATGTGAAATATGTGAGTTTATATACTGCGATTACACCAAAACACAGCCAAGAAGCCAGTATGATTCATAGGCTCCATTCCAAAACCTAATGAGCTGCCTGCTTAGGGTTAGTCCCTACTGCACTTGCGATGACTTAAAACACTACTTATTGTACATAGGCAACTCAGTACATTCTGAAAAACAGAACCATGGGCTACTAAACAGAAGATCAGTAGTTTAGATGAGTGTAATATGGCATTTAGTGTTGTAAGTGAAGAATTACCATTAATCTTTAACTACCCAGGAGAATTTGGCCTAGAAGAATGAACTAAAAGGAAAGAGAACCTGGTAATAAATCCATCCTATAAATCCCCCTATCAAGAGTTGGATCTTTTGCTGATACAGATCTATTAAATGGCCATTTTGTGATGATCCCAGCATTTTTTTAATGTCTTGGGTTAAACTTGAGGCTGCGGGGGAGGTGTATAGATCATTACCTAAAGTAAACTTCACATTCAGTTATATTTGTCGACTTTACAAGGGATGCATTCATTTAATACTGTGTTTTGCAACAACATTTTGTACCAGTGAATGTGCTGTCCTAACCAGAGAACCACACTCAACAGCTCTGTCCATCACCCCTGTGCAGTTGTGTGGTGTTATCCCACGACTGACAATTGAGGGAAAGAGGTCAATGGTCCTAGCTTTCTAGGAGATATCTTATCTGAAAGCCCACTGTACTAATGACCCTAATACGCCTTGGCTCTGGGTGCAGGACAGGTGGCCTGACTTCTGGCTTTTATCAGGACAGTTGCTCCTCTGGTCTTACCCAGATAGCCTTGCGCTCCAGCAAGCAGCTCTATCACTGTGATTGCAGCACTGTGCGTTCTGAAGTGAGAACGCTCAAAGTAGCCCATTCTCCAGAGACAAAAGTTTACTTAAACGGTTTATGGAAACCGATTTCCTTGATGTGTCTAAGAGCCTGATTTAATTTGGATGTGTATCTAGTACCATCAGTGGAAAGTACACAAGTAAATTGAGTCAGGCAAACGAGTCACAGCAATTGTTGTCTGCTATCTCTGTGGTCAATTAAGCTGTAGAATAATCAACAATACAACAAAAATCCACAATAAAATCTTATGCCCAACACAAAACTGACCGTCTCTGCTTCAAAACCTAGTTATCCTACATTAGTCCCTGGTTGTCTAGCTCTGGACAGCTCTGTCTCTATAAACAACATTCTAGCTGCAGTACTACTTAATTCAGTAAGTGATGCTCTTCACGGGCAACAAGCTAGTAAACAGGCTTTCACATATAATTAACAATCCCTACATGAAAGACACTGCTAGTGAACATAACTGAGATTTACGAGGTTTAAGCTAGTCTTAAGAGCACAATGAGCACAAAATAACATGCATACACATGAAATGTATACAATTAATATTGAAACAATAAAAAAAAATTACATTTTAAAATTTCTGCAGTTTTTAAGACAGGATGCATCTGAGCTGGTATACACTTCACAAAGCGATTCATATTATCCCAAAGTGGTTAAAGAATGTTCCAAATATCATCTTGAGTGCTTCAAAGGAAGCAAGGAAATCTGACAAAGCAGTTACCATGGTCACGTCACAAATTAGTGACCTGGTGTGGATCCTAATTTGTTTTTCACTCAACATCATGGCTTTAATTTATTTTTATTGTTTTTCTAGCATTACTTGTCTTTAGCTTATAAAATAAATAAATATCCATATTCTTATGCTGAATTTTTGGACCTTAGTAAAGAACATGGTACTTTTATTTTTATAAATGGCATATTTTTATAAATTGCTTTGTAAAATTGCCATATTCATGGGCAAAGCCTCTGCAGAGGAGACTGAAAAATGTTTTTGTACTGTGCTTACGTTAAACACATTTGTGGGTTCGATTCCCAGGGAATTCACCTGTACTGATGAAATATATAATTTGAATGTACTGTAAGTCACTTTAGATAAAAGCGTCTTCATAAATGTAAACATTTAACAGTCTGAATCAATAAGAGAAAGACTCCTGGATTAACCATTAATGTGGCACACGTATCCACCATGAACACATAATTTGCACATATTACAGAATAAACCCTTGTCCCTCAATTTGCTGTATTGTTGACTATGACACCTGTCTCTCTACATTTTCTCTCTCTTTGTGACCTGCCCTGCTCTGTCTCTCCAGCTCTGCTGCAGGTTTAGTCCAATGTTGCATGTTGCTTTTGTCTTGCTAAATGTCTCTCTGCTCGGAGAGCTGTGTTGCCATCTGTGTTCAGGTGGGACCTGAATGGTTGACGGTCTTTATTTGTACCACACAAAGACAGCACCTGCTGGGCGCCTCGCCTGAGCCTGGAGATCTGCTCCGATATACAGCAGAAGATGGAAATGAAGGACAGGGGCCAACTAAACACTCTGTAATGTCATTATTTGAGTGAAATGATAAGACCCACTTATGCCTCAAATGAATCCTTCTGTCATATCCATGCACATTGTTCACGTAATGTGGATTTTGGGTCTTAGATTTAGCAACCATAGATGGAACTATTAATTGAAGGGTAAAAAACTCAAGTGTGTATACAAACAAAAATGACACATATGGCAAATGCTTTTATCCAAACTAACTTAGAATGCATTTGGGGGAGACTTTTTAACAATGTGTGTCTTATCAAGCAATTGAACCCAATACCTTGGAATTATAAGCACCATGCAACTGTATTAGAAGGTCAATCAGTAGATGTTATACCTTCTTTGGCAGTCAGACGAGGAGACTGATCGGTATGAGATGGTGTATTGTATGATATCGATGAGCTACCTGTAACACACAGACCAAACATGACTGTTAGAAAATAAAATGTTACCATAATAGAAATGACATAATAGCATATTTTGTATTAAATTTATGCCCATGAAAATTTTCTGTTGAAGTTAAGTAAACCTGTAATAAATATGTAACTACATTGTAACAAGTCAAACAATTGCTAAAACTGCACTTAAGCATCACCAATTTACAACTAATTCTCAACAATCAACTCTTTCCTACAGGAGCTACCCAGTTCTGAACATCCAGAGGCATCACAATCCAAACACAATCTATAGCGTGCACATAAAGAGCCATTCATGTGCAGAGTGTTTTCACTGATATATCTCAGGTCTGTCCCAAAGCTCTGTCTTCATTTTAACTGCTTTAACTCATAAATCAATTAGAAGAAAAACAGAAGGAAAATTACACTGGCAAAACAGCAGTCTTCCTACTGTGGATCAAGGGCTGGTGGGATTTCAGTAAATGATGAAGGGTGTAAGGGTGACCTCTTTTCTGAATGAGGAAAAGGAACGTACAATGTTCGGCATTTCTTTGTTTCTTGATTGGCTTATAAGAGATAGTTATGTGTTTCAATATATGTGTATGCATGTATGCGTGTGCGCGTGTATGTATGTTTTATGGGGGAGGAGTGAGCATTAAACACATATTTTAACCTTCAGGCCCCTAACCCCCCAGACGATGCTGTTGGGGCCACAGAACAGGGCAGCCTTTGTGTGAGGTGCGATCCCCACACAGAATTCAAAGACTGCTGTTCCCATACAAAAATAAACCCCCACATATCCATGTGGAAATAAATGGATGTGTGAGGAAAAATGGAGTAAGAAAAATGGAGGCAACAAGAAACATGGCTCTATACCTTTAAACCTGATTATAGTTTACCCAGCTACAGTTCACTAGTACACAGTACACTAACTTTAACCCTGGTCTACAAATGAATAAAAATCATACAGGTTTGAAATAGGGATGAGTAAATTAATTACAATTTTTGTTTTCATCTTTTGTTGAGGAGCTGCTGAATGTTGTGTGTGTTGTAATGTGTGTGCTAATGTTTCTGTAGTTAATGTTGCTCCCCTGATACCTTTGATTGCTTTCGAGCGGTTTAAATGAAAACTCTTTGAACTCCATCTGTTGCAGGTCTGGTTCATTATATACGTTCTCGCTGGACATCATATTGAACCCACAACACCACCCAACTACAAACTCAACATCAACACAGAATACACAGGAACAGCAAATGTGCAACACAACAGCATATCAACATCAGAGCAATAACATGAGTTTGAACCTGGATTTTTAAAAGGAGCTGATAAACTAAAGCTAATCGATCTAATGTAAAAACAAACAAAAAAGGCTGTACAGTAGTACAACACACTGTAGAAAGACAGACAAAACCTCAAGAAACTACTGCAGTAGGTGTTGAAATGTCCAACTCACGTGATAATCCACCATAAATGGAGGAAAATCAATAAACTCTTGTGGGAAGAGGAAAGAGAATAAGCTGTCCATATGTTTATGGTCTGTGTAAACCATCAATGGTCTCTGAATGTCCCACTCTGAATTACCACTGTGACCATTCTGTCACATAACCACCAGCAGACCTGCAGCTCTGAATGGAATAACTGCTGTTACACACACTGTTTCTGAGTCAATGAAACATAAGATTGTCTGAAACCATGAAAAGTACAAGCAGTCCATGTAAAATTATTATTTAAAAAATCTACAGGGGTCTACTCTGTGATGTCATCACCTGTTTAATCATTTTCTTGTATATATAATAAATGTTTATGGCAAATTACTTTTTACTGCGATTGTTTGCTTTTTAAAACAATTTATTACAAGCCAATGACAGTTACCACCTAGATTTATTTTATAACTTTAAGCCAAGCTTAACAAGGATAGAAAAGTAGTATTGCATAATTGACCCATGTGTACTGTGCATGTCTCTGTAAATGTGTGTGCCTGTGTCTGCCAATGTGCATATCCAAGCTTTCATTTACTCTTGACCTTTCTAGCACACGCGCGCACACACATGCAGACACGCCATATGCACACACGCACACACACACACCTTTCCATTCAGTACATTTATTAAAATAAAGGCAGCAGTTCACCCCCCTCCTGCACTGAAATTCCAACAAATTCTCAAATTGCATCTAAATTGAAAGCACATTGGTGAGTGGGCGGCAATCTCTAATAAAATCTGAATAACTGACCAGCAGCAGAGCAAAAATAAAACCTCATATAGATATTACTCTGTTGTATTTACAGTACCGTAGACCTCATCAGAGCGTTTTTCAGCCTGATATATTGTATTTACAAGCTCTGTATGTAAACAGTCTGCAATACATCAAACATACATCTTCTGCTATGATGTGTGTGTGCGTGTATGAGTCAGCGCTTGCTCACAGTGTGGCTGGATCCATCTAAGCTCTGTTCCTCTGTGTATAAGCTTAATGACACAGAAGAATGTTAATCAGACTCCATGTAAACATCACAGCATTTACACGTTCATGGACTGTCACATTTGCAGACAGCAGGCACAGGAAACATGTAGCAGGCAGTGAGATGCAGCGTGTGTTTTCTTAACCATATATTGGGGACAAATTCGTACCCAAAAATCAGCAAAACCTGCCAAACCTGAGCAAGTCCTCCTTTTGGGGATGTTCTTATTTGTAAAACTGTATTAAAATATTATATATTTTTTTTCAATTGTAAAAAAGTTTTCTGTTAGGGGTAGGTTATATTGTTCATAAATAGCTGTGTATATAAACAATAGAAGTCTATGGAATGTCCCCATTTAGATAAATAAGTAAACGTGTGTATGTGTGCCTGTGTGTGTGTGCCTGTTTGTGTGTGGATCTAGGCCTACTGTAAGTGTTTTATAGATGTGTGTGTGCGTCTGTGTTTATTTGTGAAAAAGATGTGCTTTGCTTTTAAACCCTGAGCCCCAGGGACTGACAGAAACCCTGGCAAGCATATGGTTCTACATACATGTACATGCTTTCCAAAACATCAGCCATACAAATGAAATGTAAATGTACATTTCCACAAGGTAATTGTACAAATGTACATACACTGTAAGCATCAGTGTGTAAATCACAAGCAACTATCAAATCCCAAACATCTTGAGTTTAAGATCAAATGACCTTCAGTAGAAAGGACAAACGCATCTCTCGTTATTTCATTTTTTTCTTGGGACGCCTTCCAAGCCAATACAAATGGTGGAGTGGAGGATTACGAATTATTTCTTCTGTTTCCAAAACACACAGTGGCTAAATCAAAGAAGGAGCGGAAGGCAGATCCACAATGCCCGCGTGTAAGCTCTGGCTTGGTCCCATGGCAATATCCCTAATGAAAACTCCAAGACCAAGTTTAAAAAAAAAAAAACTGACAGCTCACAGACAGACTGGGTTCTGCCCTACGACTTACAATGACTCTCTGTTATAATTTGAGCCTGTATGCAGGCCCACAGCCTGGCCACCAGCACAAAACTGTTGACACCCACGGAATAAAGTTCCCATTACCTCACAGCAGAATCCATCACTGTTTTTTGAGGACCGTTTTAAAACGCTCGGCCCTGTTGGGACTCCACCCACCTCAGAACTGAACTGCTGTCATAATGTTTGGATGGGCCAGCTGCTTTCCCCATCCAAGCAAACTGCTTCTAAACATGACCCTTCAGAGAACGCACAATAATCTGTCACATTTGCAAGATTCTGTTTACCGACACGTGGCCGTGCCTATAGCTTTTGTGCAAACAAAACCTTACAGCGATTAGAGAGACCACTGCTTATGGCAAACACATTTTGTAAAGTTTAGACAATGGTCATGCAAAGATAGCACTGATAAATTACACTGATGTATTCAAATGGAGGAATAGACTACGTTTTCCCAAAATCCAGGGGATCTCTGCCAAAACACATGGGCTATAACATAAGAAAACTCTTGGAAGTAAAAGGGGGCAAGATGCCTTTGTTGTAAATTAGGGATAAACTTTTTCGAGGCAGAGGCCTCGATGGCCAGTCTCCTGAGGCCATGCACCTGGGTTTCATCTCTTCAAGTCTGAGGCCAAAGGCACTCTGGGGGAGATACTCTGGATGCGATGCTAAAATTCATAATCATCATGACTGTGCCAAAGCAAACGCGTTCAGTAAAAGTCAAGCAGGTGAAGCACAGAGCCTTCCCTTTACTAAAGTCGTTCAAGCTACGAGAGTGAATAAAGACAAGTGTAATGTGCAAACTAATAAAGAGTTGTGTATAAAATGTTGTTGTAAATTGGACAGATGATCTCAGAGTGGCTGGAGCGACTGTGCTCTGTCATGGCAAAAACAACAGCAAACACATCTCACACACCTCTCAATGAATCTAGACCTTTTTGGCTTGGTTTCTCACATGGATAGTTGTGCGTTAAACAGTTTCAATTACTTTTAAACATTTCACTGTTGTGGTACAATTAAAGAACGTTTTTCTAAATAGTTTGGGAGCAATTTATTGGTCAGTTGCTTGGCACCTCAAAAAACCCCATAAACAAATTTAAACATTGCTCTCAAAAGGGGTGATTTTCAGTGAAATTGGCTTTTGAGATGGTTTTGTTTTGAAGCCATTAGGGCACCAGATTGTCAGACCACTGCAATACTTTATAAGGCTGACCCTGTCTTGCATAGACCAATGTGGAATTTTGTCTTACATCTTTGCAAGGATATAATTTTATAACTGTTTTCTGCTGAAAAAGCACCTTAAAACAGCCTAAGCTACTTTGCTAGTCTTAGCTGGCAATCAAGATGTTTTTCCTGCCTGACCAGCTAAAAGGTTCCTCAAATTCTGAAAACCAGCCTAACCAGGATGGACGATCAGTTAAAATCAACTAACCAAGATATTCTGACATCATGGAGATAGACCAACTGACTGACTGACATGATTCTAATGTTTTAAAATCTGACACTCCAAATCTGTAATGACAATAACCACTAAGAAGATGACAAAAAATGAGAGACCCTAATCCTAGCTGATTGTGGGTTGTGAACTTACTTTCCCTGAGGTAATTGAGATGTGAGAGAAGGACTTCTGCGTTATACATGCTGGTAAGTCGCAGGAAGTCCTCTTTGCTCATCTTGCAAAGTTCTTTTCCATCTGTGTTGTGGAACATGGCTGTGTCCATCTCCTGCAAGCCATACTCTTTAATGGCCCAATCTAACCATTGCCGCACATGGTCCGGAGACCAGAGAGAAGGGTCTAAAATGGCAAATGCAAAATAAAGCCACAGATTAACTAGATATTAGCTGGATTTTAATGGCTTACAAAGAAAATGTAATGGTTGAGGTGTGGGAACAGAAATAACTAATTTTGTCTATTGAGCTTTAATTGCAGAGAGCAGGTATCTTGGAATCTTTCATGTGGTAATTTACAGGAACATTTAGCAAAACTTAGTAATAAAGCAAAATGGATTAAAAGTGCAATGTGTATTTTTTGCACTGCAGCAACAAATTATATTTGAAAAATAGTGACTGTTTCCAAACATCTGGAAATCTATGCATTATTACCTTAATATGGATTATCGTGTTTTAGGGGATTTTTTCTCGAGAACTGTTATGCTGAGATCATGAAGTAAATAAGAAATCTTAAGAAAATAAAATCTTGACTGAATGATGATAATGCACATCCTCTATGCACTTCCGTATGCTTATTTTTTTCTGGAATTCAGTTTGATATTAGACTGTATTGCTTAAATGTTAAGCCTTTAATGCATTTAACCTCATTTGATATACAGTTGTGAGCTGTGTGTTTTATTTCTACATCAAGTTTAAAAGAACAACGCATACCTGCTGGGACAATAACTCTCCTCTCATTGGTTGTCATGTTTGGGGGTGGAGCACTCTTATCATCCATGTAGCCAGTATAATTAATATGAGACGCGTCAGTCCCCCCCACCATCTTATTGCATTTAGCCACACTACAGTCCACCGGGGACTCTCTGCTAGACAGACAGACAGACAAAGAGACAAAAACAGGATCAGAAAAAAAGAGAAAAACAGAGTCAAGCTCGTCCCATTAATGCTTATTTCAGAAAAAACAATAATCAAAAATGCTGAATAAATCATAGCAATTAATGATCACAGAAACAAGACATTTAAATCACTGCCATTTAAATGTACTGTACTAAATGTAATGTACTGTAAAAAAGCAAGCACATTTTATCCAGATGCATCATAATATGAGAGATTAAAATGTCTTATATTGCACTTAATATGCACTTGTCTCAAAAATAATTATTTTAAAAATTTAGTCAATGCACATTTAAACTGGCCAAATGAAACAGTCTTTATGTCTGAGAACAACTGTGTCATGTTGCCCTGATCTTTTTTACTTTACTATACTATACCTTGATCCATTGATGTGATCATATTCTCGTTTGACATTAACTCGAGCAGGCTGGTTGATCCACTCCTGCTGAGGGGGGAGAGGGTTGATCTTGTGGGGTTGTCCGTAGTCCTGCGTGCCTGATGCGGTCATGTCTGTCTTGGGTAATGGAGCGGCAGCAGCGTAAGGAGGTTCGAACAGAGACTGGTCTTCACTCACTACTGACAGTGCCTCCTGCAGGGCCACAGGGCAGAAACTATATTAATGCTTCTTATTAAGCACAGAGAAACTGACTCATTTCGGTATATCACGTGTAGCCAATATTAAACCACACAGATTTTTAAATGGTCTCGTCTCTTCTAAAGGGCAGATCTTTCGTTTATGTGGGTGCAAACGGAGCAGTACAACTTATTGGTTGTACATGACCACGCTGTTGTCATGGAAACATAAAAACCATCTTAGAATCAACAAAAATACTTTTCACAAGCCGTTTTACCTGATCTGACATATTTATGAGTAAAACAGGATATGCAGTGAGTGAAATCTAAGGTAGGATGTGCTTGCGATAACTTACAACAGAATAGAGACGGGTAGTTAAAGGCTTTAAATTAGGGGGTGCTGTTACAGCCGGAGGGGAACAATGTTTCAGAGATGTAGCAAGTTATTGCAGTTTGATAAAAGATAACAAAGACAAACTTGTGGAATAACATGCCCCAGTGAATCATTCACAATAAAAGCAGGAACATGCGTTGGTAAATACGGTCAATTTTAATTTAATGTTTATTTAATGTTGGGAAGGAGGAAAAAATATTCAACAATATCCCTCAGGGGCATCGCTAACACAAACCATAAACACAGCGAAACACAATTATTCTCAGTTATGATATTTTAACCCTAGTTAATATTAAATAACTTCATGTCTTTTTGAAAAAAAAATTAAAAGTCTTTATCTGGTTCATGACTTGTGTGGGACAGAACAGAGGCACAGACATCTATCCAAGGTCACTTCTACATTTGCTCTCATTGCAAGCACTCAGCTGGGGTGATGTAGTTTTATTAAAGAAAACAAACGCAGCAGACAGGCCCCTCTGGAGAGAGCAACGTCTACATGTGCATGTGATCGTCTCCACGCATGTTCTGCAACCCATTTACTGCTGAAATAATCACATTATATTCTAATCTTTCTTTCAGTTGTTCACACTGACCTCTTTTCCTGCTGTTTCTCTGTTTGGTTATAAACACCTGTAAAACCATGTTGGCTGAAATTTTATACCAAGTACAAAGTAAACAGTATATGGCATACAGTAGATTCACTATTCAAAATAACAGAAACAAAATGTAATAAATGCTAAAAAGATGATTAGCATTGTCAGGATGATTTTGAGGATTTCAAGGCTTTTATAACAATTAATGTGAGCAGAATGCTTTTGTTTTGGCTTATACTTATTTGGCATTTAAGTTTGCTATTCAGATTGCATTGCTGCTATTTAGCGCAGCTTAAAATTCAAAGGAAATTCTGCGGCACTCTACCAGCATTCAGCTGGCCTTTCTTCCTCTTTGGTTTTCAAACTTTTGTGACAGTCGTCAATAATTTGATCAGCGCATCATGGACCGTATCGGGTGGCCCAATGCAGCAGGGCTGTGGCATGATAAGTACAGCAGAGTTGAGGAATGCCTCCATGCTGCCAGATAAGGCCAGAACTGCTATTATGACTGTTACACATTACTTACACGCAGACATATCAGTCTGCACCATATAATTCATGATTGGCAGTCAGTCTTTCCCAAGATTACAGAGGGTTGTAAAAATAGGAAAATCTAATTCCACGCTCACACTCATACACACACGTACAGACGGCCCTGCCAAAAAGCAAAATCACTTAAACTCGCTGAAACTTAGCGATGGTCAGGGTGCGAGCACACAGCCAAGCTTCTAGTTACAATGAGGTTGAAATACACACAAAGGTGCCATTTTCCTCAGGCCATAAATTGGCCATGCCTGCATGGCTCACTTCAACAGAGCAGAACCGCAGACAACATAGGTTTTCTTTGGCAGATTTATTTACCAACAACATCGTTGCACATGCAGCTGATAATATTACATGAATAATACATGACAGCTTTTATGCGACCATACATTATAAATTCTCACTAGAAATCAACATTCTCCGGACCGGACCACATTCTCATAGTATAAATTCTGTGAAATACAAATAATTGACTGTCCTGCAGAAGATGTGCATTAAATTGGGATTAATTGCTGTTTACAGCACAGGGCTATTTTATACAGAGGGCATTCCTGTCTTTTGTTTCAGGAGGAAAAGGAAACCTGACAGGAAACCAGATTGTGTGGAACAGGAAATACCCTTGGATTGAGACCCATCCCCTTCCCACACCTTCATTGTGGAAAAGTGCACAGTTAAAATCAATCAGTTATTATCTCAGTTATCTGTGTCAAACTCCAATGAATTAACTGACAAATTCTTTTAGATTAATCAATACAAATACTAGTTGCTATATTACATCATTTCATATCATTTTTTTATTCTCATTGTTTTTGTTTGATATTGTTATTATTATTATTATTATTATATGGAAATATGCCGTAACAATAGAATAAACATTCTGACAATAACATTTTTATAATGTTTTAAAATGGTAAAACATACAGATTTCATGGTTTTGTAAGGAGTGTTGCTAAATAAAATCATCTCTCTTCTGATGTCCTTACTCACCCCCACTGAAATCGAAACGGTTTATTTAACACGATAAAATCTAACACAAGCATGATGTGTACGGTCCCAAACATATACCACACCCAAAACCACTTATATGACCGCAAAAAAAGAGAGGAGAGTTTCAATTTACAGCCCTCCCCTCCAGACAAAAGTCAACAATCACGACTAAATATCAGTGACAATGACACCATTTAATGCAAATTATGAAATGCTTATTAAAATATTCTTGTCTTCAAGAATGAAGCGTACTATTAAAAGAACTCCATGTAAAATAACTACGACTAACCATCCAAAATCCAAAGAGCAACTGTACAATCGAGTCCACATATCTTTAAAAATAGCTGTCATTAAAAACTAATCATTTAGTCAAAAATAAATAAATAAATAAATAAATAAATGCAGCCCTATTCATCGAACCTATTCAAACATACTGTACAGTGTTTACCGTCAACTTTCAGAAGAAAGGAAAGATTGTGAAGTTTTATTGTGGGTGGGCTTGGGTTTTGAACTATATGAATGGTTGAAAAACCTCGGCACGGTGCCACTCCAATTGCGCAGCCACATCTCCAGCCGAAAGATTTATGATTTATATAAACCCCCGCGCTAAATTCACACACACACACGGCACAATACACCGAAAACACCAAGCAGTCACATCAGCTCCGGACATTTGCTATTCTTACCTTAAAGACGATACGTATCGTTTTTATTGACAAAACTGCTTTACTCCATCTCAAACAGCGTGTCTACCCTGGCCTTTGATCCAAGTTTTTTCCTTAACGTGGAGTGCGTCTGAATGCCCCGTATCCTCCGCTATAGATTTCAACATTCATTCAAAGTTTCGACGAAAAGGAAAAGGAAATTTGGGGGGAAAGAATAGGAAAGCCATAGGAAATCTCTGTTGCCGCTGTTAGAACGGCTGAAAAGCCTCAGGCAGGCAGAACGCAAACATCTAACTCTCTTCAACTCTATCCATCTCAGAAAGATTCCTCTCCTCTGCTCTTACCTTAATAGTTCCGTCCATTTTGCGCAATTTTCAGTGCCGCCCGACGATATTCCACACATGACACGCGTCTGAATTAATTCCAGCCTTCGATATGTGGCGGAGAGACAGAGACAGTTTCGCCGGATGGTTTTTTCCTCTAAATTTGGGAAGTGAAGTCACTGCGCCTGAGAAGGAAGCCGTGTGTGTATGTGCGTGTGTCACTGGCCCTGCCTTCATTACGGCATCCAAAAGCAGGATACTTGTCCCGAGGAGATAAGACACCAAAACAATAGCGTTTCTTTCCTTTGTACATGTTTTTGCCTGGAAATATTTACAAAATGCCTGCCAGCTCTTTACATGTGTTGCGCTTTTTCTTTACATGTGTTGTGTCTTTTTCTACCCAAACATTATAAAAGTCGATTTGGTGGAAACATTAGGGCTGCATTAACGTCTAGGTTTTATGTTTGAAAAAGAATTTAAATTTAGAAGCTTGACGTGCAATGATATACAAGCCATTCATTAAAAATAACCACAAATAAATGACTGAAACTTCACATTTGTGTAATAAAATATGATATATCTTCGCAAAGCGATTTTTCCTATTATTAAGGCGTCATTAATTAATTAACTTCTACATGTTCTAATGCCAATATATTTACTACTTATTTGCGTCTGCGATATCAGATCTAATAAACTTAGTATTCAGTTGTTATGGAAAACGAGAACTAGATCTACCTATAGTGAAGAACGTGAAGGATCTGTCCGACCCTCCGTTGTTTTTCAGTCCTTCCATTAATAAAACTGAAGAGTCTGTCTGCTCCACACGTGTGCGCCTGCACTGCTGCGCACCTCTGAATGGATGTCTAAGGATTGTAGGACCGAGGCTGTGTGAAACGAGTCTGTACGTTCCACACAGTACTGTACCTCTCATGTGCTTCTTGTTCAACATTTCTCAAAAATCAATAGCATATGGCACCACCTTTTTCATGTCTTCACGGATGATGCGGTTAACTGTGTTTATTACATTTGAACGTTATAGACATAAGTTGTGCCATTGTACTATAAATCTATGTTAACTTTATTAAACATTATTTGCAGATTTTGCAGTGTAGTGTTTTAAACTATAATAATAATTATTATTATATGGTAATCCTTTTTATTCGGTGGTTGTAATTCCCTTTCTGGGCGAGAGCAAATCTCCACCCCCTATACATTTTTCTATGCGCTAATTCCGGTGCGTTATTACCTAGCACACTCTAGACACGGAGCCAGCACAGAACGGATCCCCCCGGATCCCGAGACCCCCTAACCTGGGGGAGCCTGGGGGAGAGGGACTGCGTCTACTTCGGTTGGCTTGTGCTGTTTTGCAGCTTGGGGTTCTAGAGGGGGAAAGCCCCCTCGAGAGCACCACATCTGGATCCTGCTAGGGGTCAAGGCTTCTCCTGCCTGAGGCCTGCACAGTAATTAACGGAGACACCTTGTTTAACCATTTCAGGGACTCTCTCTCTCTAGTGCACAACATTTTTTCTTTCATTCACATAAACGGCTTTATTTATCTGTGTTCTGCGTGTATGCATTAGGATGAGGGGAATGAGGGGTTTTGATTAGACAAGTGGAAGAAGACAAGATGATATGAAGAGGAATATGGGTTTTGAGTTACCTATTCAGCATCACTATTACTTCTTTGAATCTGGATGATCATATCAGGGTTTTGGACATGTGCGTTACAGTGGAGGGGTGGACATCATTTTTAAAGAGCGTGGGACCTGATAGCTGAAACATATGTTTCCCTAGAGGGGCCGCGTAGACTCCACTATTCTTTTAATTAAAACACCATTATCTCTGAGCCCTCGACGAGACGGAGATCTGGCGGAGAGGGGTCACTAATGACACTATAATTATGTTTTATGGGCTCCATCTCGATTATTATAAATGAGACGTCTCGTTACTTGATGTTAAACTATATATCAGATAAATAATGAACATAATTATTTCATTCAAAATTACTCTGAAATGCAGAATACGGCGTAAAAACCCTGCAGGTCTACTTATGACAAAAGTCATGCTTAAGATGTGCAATTCGTAATGATAAGTCGAACGTAAATAGTTCTATTGTTATTTATGAGGCAAATATTTTCATTAGATGCGTCATTAAACCTTGAAGAATCAGTCTCTTCTCCCGCGTGGCCCTTGCCCAGGTCATTATGAGTCCATCGGTAACAAACATTTTGAAAGGCCAATAAACAGATGCATGATGGTTTACGTAGTGAGCCACAGAACATCTGGCTCGACGCTGGAGCTTGACAGCCAGGCATTTCTCCCAACCACGACCTGTGGGAAGCCAGTGGCCCAACGCTACTGGAAAAACCCTGAAGTGCTGGAGCAAGACGTGAGACCAGAGGTTTCCTCAAATTTAAAGCTAGAAAGAAAAAAAAAACGAAAAAACGGTGTGGGAACATCGTGGCAAACGGACTTTTGGCCATGTCGATATATATCAGCAAACTGTCTATTCGTTGATTCCTTTTTACATCTCCAAACTTTAATCCAAAGCGATTTACAAATGAGGAGAACAATAGAACAATGAATTTAACAAAAGGAGTCGTGCAGTAACAGATATAGTATATAATATATAATAATTATATATTTATATATATCCAATATCAATTATACATGATAATAGCAATGAACAGGATTTGATTTTAAGACAGTGAACTATGATTATGACAGCCCTTTAAGAAATGACAGGCTGTCCTGATAGGGATTATACTTCTCAGGACGAGACAGTCACAAATCCTGCTGCTCTCACTAGCTATGAAAGACACGCAGGTCGAAAAAATGGAGACTGCAGCATACAACACCAAACTGTCTCTCCTCCTGCTCCAGGCCATAATTAATTTGAGATTTATTTTTATTGGAGAGCCCTAGTCTCGCCAGGCCTTAACCAAACAAAAGCACTAGCTGGCCCGTGGCTTCGCCTGAATGAAGCTGAATATTTCTCTGAAACTGCTCCTTCTTGAGGCAAACCCAAATTCTGCCAAATAGCAACAATATACATTTTAGATTAATATGTAACATATCCATAAAGACGAAAAATGTTAATAATAGAAAATAGCGAATCAAATTACTTTTTTACCCCAAAAGAACTTAACACTTCCGAAATAATAATTCCGAAGAAACTACAGCAATACAAAAACCATTGTCGTGCAAGACGTGGTGGAAGAACGGGCGTATATTTACGCAGTTCTTGAGTATTATAGGCTACGAACACACTATACGAGTAGTGGTTAATATTTTTACACAACAACAATAATAATAATACATTTTTGCTTGCACATTTCATCTTTGAAGGCTACGTATAGCCCAACTCGGCTGTTATGCACTACACTATGTTTATTATTCAGTGAAGTTGGATTTCAAAGAGAAAGTTTTCCCTCAACATTCCTCCGCAGTTAATGTTTCGAAACAAATCTGGACTGTTCGTGGGACTGTGAAACTCAGCCCCTCTGTGGAGGAACACAAACTATAGCGTCTGCGTGAAAAGCTCCCTTATACAGGGGGGCAATAAGTCTCCATAACATAACAACTCTGCTCTGGAAAGTACGCTGATTGTAAAGATATAATGAATGACTTTAGCAGGCACAATACTTCATTTTCATGGCTGTGTCTATGCGCTGTGCACTACGCTTTTTAATACAATAAAGTTATTGCAGTAGCACTTTGCCATACATAAGCAAATACGCGTTCAAACCGTCAATGTCTAAAAGGAAAAAATCGTGACAATACAACATACCTTTAATAGAATGCCATTACAGTAGCGAAAACTACGTTAGTAGCAAAAGTGAGCAAATGAGTAAGTCAAGTGCGCATAATCGACGTGGGTTTGACATTATTCTACAACAGTGGACCCAAAACGCATGTGCAGAAATTGCTTAAACTCAGTAACAACATAAGTTGTAATAGCTGTAAACGGTCTATATGGAAAGTTCACTATGCATGCTTGGTCGAGCTTAGTTCTTTTCAAAACCAGATGTCTCCATTTGCATGTTTACATTCTTTAAGAGCATGAGATAGACAGAAAAAATGCACTACGTCAAATACAATATTGTGCAATATGCAATATTTAATACGGTTGAAGATGGACAGTCCCCTGAGTTCATACACAAAAGATAAAATTTAACACTAAGTTAGTGAGACTAGAGACAGAATCAAATATGTCAAATATGCCAACAGCGACAAGAGTGAACCAGGAAAAGCGCGTTTTTACAAGTCATTTACATCAGTCACCAATGGAACTTGGAAGAGGAAAAGGGCACTTAAGAAGTTTAAGTCTGTTTCCTCCTACATTACCTGCTGGTATTGACGATGTTGTCTTACCTTGACGTAAGACGACGTGTCTGGGACGGTCTGAAACATTTTTATTGGACAGCGAGCCCGGAAATGTGTGATGTTCACTTCACGGCTCCCTAAAAAAAATCCACATGTCATCATAGAAGCAAAACGACTGCACAGCACAAATCGAATAAATAAAAAACAACAATAATAATGCCAACTAATAATAATAACAGAAAAGATTATTTCAAAGCAATTTATAATCCAAAAAAACTTATAAGGCTTAGAATTTGACTTTGTCAATCTTCATTTGCTTATTTCGAAGCATTTTAAAGAAATATTTTTATACAGTTTTCTGTAGGCCTTACTACTGGTAACGAAGGATTACCTGCAACCTCACACAGCAACGAATGAATGCCTTATTTATTTCAGTTATTCATTCATTATTTTCTGAGCCATCTCACACATCTGCACAAAGCTATTTTATTTATTTATTTTTCTGAATTACACGGATTCCCCTTTATAAAAATATTTCCCTTCGGCGTTCCATTTTCTCTCAAAATTAAATTGGGACTCATATTCTAAGAAATACATTTCTTTGTACCCTGCAGTCATATTTTCATTTCGCCAAAAAGCTTTTCCCGTCATCAGGGTTTGTTTATCTGCATTCTTTGTGTATATCATAAACCTGCAGCCTGTTAAGCGTGCCTAAACTTTTAACCCATTGGAAAAGCAGCAGATTATGCGAGTATTTTGGGCACCTTGCTTTCCACCCCGTTAATGCACATCCATCCACCTAAGACAAAAAGTTCATAACTGATTCATGGCTTTACTGAATCAGAGTTACATGTATTCGTTAAAAAACTGTGGCCTGTCTTTTATCCCCCCTAAGGTTTAAAAACATATTTTCATTTTAATTTTTTTATAACATTGCAGCATCCTTGTAAGTATTACAGTGCAGCAGCAGGAGTTAAAAATAACTGAAAAGAACAATAAAAAACAAATAAACAAACAAACAAATAAGGCCTAAAACAAATGATTATTAAAAAGGTAAATCCATTTGTGAAGTAAATGTAAGCCCATCCCCCTTCACGTTCCTTGCAAGGCTAGCCACATATTGAAACACTTTTCGCTTTAATAAGTGCAGCTTACAAAGTCTCGGGTGAAAGGGCAGCTCGGGGACGGTGGTTTTTTGCCATTCATTTAACGTGCAATTACAGAGCAAACAGACACTATAGCATTATTTACGTTCCATATCATTTAAACACAGTGATTGTGTTTTAACAATATCAAACATAGCAATAGAAGTAGTATAGCAGTTAACAGTGTAAACCAATGAGAATATTGTTAACATAAATTGTCTTGGTTAGTGTAACAACAATCGACATGTTTCCTACAAACACAGACCTAAACACAGACTAATTGAGCATCTTGTCATTTCTGTTCCTTCACATCAATTATTTTTTGTGAATTCAGCTATAAAATAGCTGACAAATTTGCATTAATAGCTTTCAATATGCAGTTTACACATTTTATAGATATTTATAGACGAATAACGTAAAAATGTGAGAAAAGTGAAGAACAGTTTGTGTGAAGTAAAACGCCTTCATTGTTTGTCTGATATCGCGATAAGAAGCGAGATTTCTATAGGCTACCTGTACAAACTGACCGTAAATCAGGAGTCTTATATTTCGCTCGATTTATATTCGTAGAGAATCTCTGTGTTAGACCTCAGGCTCCTGCGGACAAGAGCAGGGCTCGTCTCATAAATGTCCCAAATGCGTCCAATTTTTAAACGGTTAAAGAGCATAGAATACCGCATCTGTGTCCAGTTAAGTGACTGGAGGCTCACGACGACTGTTAAATTACTGCATCGTCTCTCCACCTAGGAAGACCGTGAGCCTCTAGTGTTACATCTAAAGTGTCTTACCCAGTGTGTGCGTGTTACACGGTGTCAACACATTCAAACCGAGTAAAGAAGGGACGAACTAGACGACTTAACGATAACATATTGTAATTCTACGAAATGCATTTGCGTTGTTCTGGAAAAATAAGTCGATTGTACAGCAACAATTAAAATAGAACTATGCGGTAGGTTACTTCGCAACTACAAAATGATTTTAACAAGTTCAAATTCTGCAGTACATTTAAACTTAAAATATCTAAATATACTCACCTGTTTTGTTTCTGTCGCTTGTTAATATTCAGTGAAACGGTTTTCCAGTCTTTAATAATTAGACCCGTCTATGAAAAGGTGTTTATCATGGATAAGTGTGCATTATCTTGAGGAGGCGTGTGTGAAGGAGAGGAGGGTTGTTTGAATGGAAAAGTGAGATGGGAGAGCGGCGGCTCGATGACCAATGAGGAAACACGGACTCACCCTTCAAGCAACTGCACATCCACTGAACCATAAAACAAGGGAAATCTAAATGAAATGAGAACAGCACCATAAAGAAGGAGAGAGAGAAGGGAAAATAAGTGTAAAGCCCTGTCGTAAATACTACTGGACACCAACATACAAGCATGCAGAAGACATCAGTACAGTTTGACTTTGCGTTTTGGAGTTGCAAATATTTGAAATTGCAATAACTAGAGCACAATATAATGACAATTCAGTATGTTTGTTGTTTTCAACAAACCCTGTTTTTTATGGCTCCCTGAGGAATCACATTAGGATGAAAACACTCAGCGGGCTCATGTCACATCCACGCGTCTCCCGTGAGCGTCTCTTTCCTGTTAGGCCGACCCTGCTCACTTCACTAACTCCATTTCCTCACCCGAAAACTCCTTCAAAGAAACAGCGACAGGTTTACAGTGGGGAAAGCTGCTAGTGCATGACGCTTGACGCTCAGCAAGGAACCAAACGCTTGATAGAGACAATAAATTGATTTAGGCTGGTCGATGGATGTTTCGTCTTAAAATATCGATGAATTCAATAAATTGATTTAAAAAAGCGTTTTTAAGTTTGTTAGTTGGGTTAATCTGAATCCAAAACTCACTGATAAACTGCTATGTCATATATTAAAAATGAGAAGTACTGTTGTTTATTAGTTTCATGCACAGAAGTCTGTAGAAATGTACCTTAAGTAAACTTAAGTAACATAAGTAACATAAGTAAACTCGTATGAACTGTATTTTTATCAGCACACCACTTCCTTGTAGGATCACATAAATTCTTTTGAACAATGGTAGGAAACTGCCATTAGCCAGACAGGAAACACATCTAGCAACAGCCATCACTATGTAGTATGTTGGATTGTCATGTATAAAGTGTATAATGAACATGAAAATAATGCTTTTAATCAACATTTCTATTAAGGTGTCTTTTTTAGCATTTTGTATCAAACCTATCTTTGCTTCTGGCATCTTACATATGGGAAGGAGGATCAATGACTGAGTGACGCACTTCCATCCAAATGCCTCCTGATGAGTGTAGGAAAATAAACAGTAGTGTGTTAGTTCTCAGAAACTGTCTTTGTTTCCCTCCTTTGTCTTCTTACTTTAATCTTACAAAGCAAGCCATTCTGAATTCAGTAATAAGTGAATTAACCCCCCGGGTCCCTGTGTGAGGAAATTGGGCTAAATTTTGAATTTTATGTGCTCTTTATATTATTTGTCTTTACAATGGCCCTCAACTAAGGAAACTCTCCATAGTTGCAACTAGCAATGTAGCAACTGTAGCAAAATACGCAATACTGTGTTTAAATTAAATTATTTTGACCAAAAGTAAAAATATTTTGCAGATAAAGTAATAATGTTTAAATAAATAAAAAAGTGAAATATTTTACAAATAAAGATTGTCATGATAACAAATGAGATATTACTTAAACTGAAATGCATTTACTTATACAAAACTTGTGTTTTAATATTTGATAAAATCATAATATCCACATCTAAATTGTTGTCTAGTGTGTATTCTGTATATTGTACTGAATAGCAAAAAACTACTTGACATCAACTTTGATGTGTTTAAGGCTTATCTTCAAGGCTTTTAATGGAATTGTCACAGTTTCTGAATAAAACTGTAGGCAACTCTAAGCATGTATCAGATTGCCATGGTACAGGTTTTGGTTTTTGTCTGAAAATAAACACAGGATTAATTTTTTTCCACAAATTACCTTTTTAAAAAGTCCTCTTAGCTTTTACAGTTATTTGATGCTATTGGATACAAACAGCAAAGAGAAATTTAAATGATGGGTCACAAAGGCATGCATCACAGTGTCATAAGAGTTGTTATTAGAAGCAACTCGAAAAAGATTTACAATCATGACTCTTAGACACTGTTCTCAGTAGCAATGATGTCTGTTATTCCCTGAAGCAGGTTTCAACAGTTAATGAAACTGAGGCAGACTATGGGTCACAAAACTCCAGTGTTTCATTTAAAACATCTTATCAGCATTACAGTTTACATTTTACTCATCACTTAGTTTGAGTTTATTTTTTTTAATTTACAATTACTGCCTACAGTGCATTTTCAGGGTTAACTGCAATTTTAGCAACCAAAGGTTAAGGTGGGTCAGAATGACAAAATTAGATAAATAAAAAGGATAGATGACCCTGGTAAAAACAGGGTAAAAATGTGTCTGTCTCTCAAGGGAGCTGGCATCTTACAAACAGAATTCCTGCACCCCATCTACGATCAGGCCCCATGGCTTGTGTTAGCGCTAGAAACTTATCTCAAAGTTCTAACTCCACCTTCTGGGACCTCTCTAATATCTGGCTATTTAGGAATATGCAGAAACATACAGATGTCTCTGATTACATCGAGTATGTAGTAATGAAGCCCTGGGTCCTCCAGCATAATGTCTTATTTATTTAACTGGAGGAGCAGGAGAGCAGCAGAGATGAAGAGGAGATGAAGATAGCTCATTTTCCACATCTCTATGTTTTCTCAGGGGGAAAGGGTAAATGAGATGCCGGCACCAGTAAAGGCAGGGCAGGAGCCCTTTTCACGCTAACCCTGTAAAGGCCCACACGCAACAGGATAAACCCCAGGGGCTTTGGAAAACTTAACCAAAGCTTGAGCACTACTCTAGAAGGCCTTTTCTTAATGCTCATATTCATTTGCTTAATGTCGATACTTTCATCCCTGTAAGATTTTACAGTTTTGCTAAATAGCATGACTTGACCTCAGACTCTACTTCTTTAAAAGAGAACTTATATGAACATAAACAATAGTTGTGGAGTTCTAATCCGGAATGCCTGAGAAGGTTGTTAGGAACTGTGAGCTTTGTGGAAAGCTTTCTGTTTATTTGGAGGTGATAGCATTGCAAAGGAAACCCCTTTAATTTAAATAAAGCATCACTTGAATTTCATGTGCTTAACTTGACTTCTCTAGATTCATGGTTTGTATTATGAATTCACAGACAGGTGAAACCAGACCTGGAAATGTATCTCTGTGCAAACAGTAGAAAACTCATGCGTGTCATTAGAATTTGCAGAGGGAAATTAAACCGCTGTGGTTGGTATATAAGTGATCATTTATAAAAGTTAAGGCAGTGAAGGTGCTGAACTTTCTCAAATACCGCTCATCCACAACTCAGTCCAAATGAAGCAATAACTGACCTCAGTTGTGCCTTACATCTGGTTAAATCAGATTTAGATTTGTCAGCTTTCATTCGAACACCTTAGATCCAGTTCCTGTATTCGACGAGAGCCAATCTCATTTAATAAGATGCTGTGCTCTCTACTCAGTAGTAAACGCTATAACGGTATTCACTGCCATTGTCAGTTACCTTAAGCTCTGATCAGACGCATTCATGCGAACTAAAATAAATCTCAGGGGCATTGTCATCTTTTTTTCAAATGGGTGTTCAAGTGGCACTAATGGCAGAACTAATGGCATAGGACATTAAAGTACCGCGAGAGCGATTCAAAATATGGATCCATCTGCTCTAAAATCACTCTTGTGGTATATTGATGTCACACGCTGATCGTTCTGCCCCGCTCTATCTCAACTCGAACACACCCCCTGCGTCCAAAATCGCATGCTGTGAGGGTTCGTATAGGCCTATTGAGTTAATTGAATTAACCCACGATCTATACAGTAGGTATGTGAGGGTGCAGTATGCAGTAATGAGGTAAAATAAGCACGTGCAGAGTAAAAAAAATCCCCAGTGGAAACCAGCAAGCGTTTTACTGCACGCCTTGTCTGAGAGAATTTAAAATCATCTCTCCTCAATAAATCCTCCGACTGCTCATCATTCAGCAGGCTTTTAGCACACCCTTAAAGAAAAGCAGCAAGTGAAATGAATACGCTGTCACCTCTCATTTCTGTCCACAGCCCGGCACAGTGAGAGCACGCGTTGTTCCTGTGGACCAGACTCTCAGGTTTACTGTGACACGCTCTTTTCCTCAGGCATTTGCTTTGAGGGCGCCCCCTTGTTCCTCAAAACCCCCACCAGACGTGTTTGACAGCCTGAACTCGACGTGAGCCGTTCACCAGACTACAAAACTCATTCATCTGTGGCCTCCGACGGTCAAATCTGGATTCAATAAAGCAGCATACTATTGATCCCTTGTCCTACTAAAGCTTGCTGTGTTGCTTTCTCACCACTAGGGGGTTCTCTGGTCCAGGGTTGAGGCAAGAAAATGAGACCGATAACACATAAATGTGCAGTGAGACACGTTTGTGGTGTGTTCAGTCGTTGTTTATAGGTAAGATTATTAACCCCAGATATGTATACAACTGTCTTTGAAAATGGTTCTGTGAGTCAGATGTAACACGCATGGGCCTGTATTTAAAATTGGGTACAATGACAACCACATATGGAACAATGTTGACTTTTATCACTCTCCAGGACATCTGGTCACATCTAAGCCTGTGGACAGGTTTATTTCATTTCCATTCATACATATATGAAAAAATAGATGCATAATTCAACGAATCCTTCCAAATTTAACATGTATTTGCAGATCTAGATACACTCTGTTTTTAAGCCTGTATTAAAACTCTGTTGTTTTTTATTATATTAACTTGAAAATTAACAGCAAATTTGATGATTTAAAAAAGCAAAGACGATTTATATGTAAACAAATTTGTGACAGTGATCGTGTTAACTCTTTTGTACAAAAGGTCAGATTTTGTTATTTTGTTGGCCCCCGTGAACATTCCATGAAATTTTTCCCAAATTATGCTGGGAGAACATGAATCATCAGGTTTTGCACAAACTAATGGCGTCCATGTTAGCTTCAGTCTATGCTATCATTAGATTGTTTATCATGCTATCATTAGAAAAGGGAAACATGCCATAGTAGGGAAAGATTAGTGTGTATTAGTGTGTATAAGGTAAGCTTATACCTCTAACTGTTCAAACACTACTACTACAATTTGTGATAAACCAATAAAATGTGTACTCAACTAAAAAAAATACAAGCAGAAGTATTTTGGTTTCAGACTTTTGAACCCTACTGTATGTCAGTAACTCATCAATAGTGTTACTGAAGAGGATATGTGACATTTTTTAGCCACTAGACTTTTAATTTTAAAAATACATTCCCCTCATTTACAGGACAAATTTGATGTGTTTGTGTGTACAAGTATCACAGTAGAAACAGGAAACAGATCTAGCAACATGCTCAGTTTGCCCTGTGAGTGATGGGTTTGCTGGTTATTTACTGGGAAAATTTTCAAAAGAAATAGACACATAACATGATGTGAGGCGTCTTCTGAAAGACTAGAGCCAACTTTAAAAGAAATGGGAGAGACAGGGAATTGGCCTAAAACTGTGCTTGTGTGAGTGACTGCAGGGGCACTGCTCTAAACGCCCTGGCAAAAACCACAACATTCTTCTCTGTCCTTAAAGGGACAGAGCATTTTTGTGGTTATGTCTTCAACACGTACACAGACACACACACGCATCACATTAACAGTTTTCTGTTGGGTGCTGAATGTGAAACATGTAAACATGTTATTACTTTAACACACTGGCTTGGTTTATGGTTGTATTATTTTTAAATATGACCCATTTTCGCCTTATATATCTAAATCTTTAAGAAACTTTTAGAATCTTCAGAAGACATTAAGTAATGTAATAATTTTATTGACTGATAGAGGGCAGAGTTGAGCTATAAAAGAGACCAAACACGTCACTGTGAGACGTCATATATAGTACTTCATATCTTTAAGAGCCTTGCATGATCAGACAAAAAACCTCGGATTATATCAAAAAGAAAATGAAAGCTGTGCATTTCTTAAAAGGAAGTAAACTCGATAACTCAAAATGGGAGATAACGTTTTATTTCCAAAATTCTAATTTGAACACACATTAAAGTGGTGTTTATTTTAGAAGATATTAAGATGGTATTTTTATTGTTATGTTTGTATCAGTAATAGAGAATGTACAAAGTCACATTTCTGACAATGTTTTTGTCACTCTTTGTTCTGTGGCATGTTTCTCACAAGTTATGAGGCACACACTTACACACACTTCATCTGTATTTGAGAGAGTGAAACTCAAAAGCACACAGACATACAAGGGCAAAGACCCACATAAATGTGAGAACGCCCACATATGGTCACATTAGCATACATGCAAATGTGCGCTAGCAGTTCCTTTAGCCGCACTGACACACATTCTCTCACATAAACACCTGTATCTTCATATATTTCTTACCTACATCTTAAGCGCTTTGTATTACAATTTAGAGTAAGATAACTTTACATTAACTTTGTCTGTTATGATCTTTACACATTGTTTAGTGTGTCATGTCATTTCATTGTAAGTGGGTTGAAGTTTTAAATAAATGAACATGGCAGACAGATGCAGATAACAGAGGCTGAGACGCTGGTCCTGCATATTTTTGCTGTGTGATGGGTGCATTAATTTGAGAGTGAGAGAGCACGAGAGGGGCATTGAGAATAGAGGAGGGAGTAGAGCTCAGTCCATTTCCTCATTGAATATCAGATGACAAGATAGACACTACATCCTTAAATCAGTCTAAAAATACTCCTGTTGTTTTGTGCTAAGGATTTGTGTGTGTGTGTGTGTGTGTGTGAGAGAGAGAGAGAATACCAGTGGATGCCTGCAAAAGGCAATGCTATTGTCTGGCTGGCTGTACAAGCATGCAGCAATAAGCACACAAATGTTTTTGTTTGTGTATGTGTGGTGAGAATCTGGGGTTTCCTTCATTCTAGACTGAAGTTTGATGGGAAAGTAGGCTGATTATTTATGTGTCTGTAGTTTAACCCCCTTCAGCTGAGCCCAGATTGCTTCTCTCTCCCCACAGCCAGCCATCAATTATTATCAGGAAACAGCAAACACTGGCTCAAGATGGTTTGCAAGGTATGACACTCTGCTGTAGCTGGTGCTCACATCCTCATACAGGTTGCAACACCTGAAAGGCAGTGTGAGAACGGTTTTGATGGATGATGCTGGTGGACATTGAGTATAATTGCTTAGAATTGGAATGTAGGCCAGGTTTGAGCTTGACTGTACACTCTTTATATATTTAGTGTTGGTTCCTGAGCTCATAGTTTAGTATATAAAACTTTCTTAAATTTAATTCATTTTGTACCATTTGTGTCTTGGTCTTGTGTCTCTAAGCAAGTGTATTTCCTTGCCAGTTTATTTTTCTGCAATACAACAAAATGAGCAAAAACTCCCATAGGCTTATGTTAAATAGGAGGCCTGAGACATATCTAGGATATCTGCCTTAGAAACTAGCCAGAAGCCTCTACCAACCATGTAGCAAAGCTCTAGCAATAATCCACAACACTCTAGTTTTGAAAAAGCAAATACCACCCACATTTCCTTAAAAAAAAAACAAAAAAGTAGTTATAGCTTCAGCTCTGTTGCAGTTCTGTAGTTATAGCTTCAGTTATAGGGTCAGTTCTAAAAGACAGCTACAGTAAGTCACAATGTGTGCTGTACTTTGTCATGCAGGCTAAACAATATCATAGGTTAAAAAACAGTGAAAATCAAAGAGCTAAATTGAATGTAAAGTTTTGGAACGGCTTTTCTCTTATCCTTTTGGTGACTTTCTAATTTGCCATAAAAGCTGTGTTATAAAACACAGATCATGACAGCTGGGCTCACTCAAGCTTTGCCATAGCCCATCAGTACATACACAAAACAGGCCACATTGAAAACATCTTTACCACAAGCCACACACACAGATGCACAAATATTAATCTGTGTTAGGCACTCCATCTTCTGAAAAGAGGGAGCTACAGAGTGTAATCCACACAACTTTCTTACCTCATAATTATGTCTTGTGTGTGTGTCTAAATGTCAGATTTTGGACCACTAATGAAGAGGAAGTTTGGGTGCTGTTGGATGTTGAGGTTTGTTAGTATTGGACTGATCCCAGTATCTTATCAGAACTAAAAAATATTGTTCTTTTTGTTGGATTTTTTTCTTGCTTTCCAACAGAAAACTTACTCCACCGGCACACACCAACCCACCACAATTCATCACTCTGAGGTAAAACACCTGTTTAATGCAACACAATGTGTGTTGTAGACCTGGAGAAGATCATTAGTCGGTATGTTATTTACTAAGTACATCCCTGTAATATTTTGGAACACAGTATTGTACCATAATACTCTAAGATATGTTTACATAATACTGAACACACTCCATTTAGTGTCTTTAACTATTGTTACAATAAGGTTTTGAGTCACTGTGGCCTCTCACTGCTGGCCAAGGTTCACAACTCAGTGGGGCAAAACAATATCCAGTGGGGTCAAAAGTCCTTATAGTTGGACATATCAGTCGAGTGACACTCCCTGCTCCCAACAATGCTCCTCAAAGTGAGTTCTGACTTACGGGTCCTGACCAGGGATGGCCCATTGCGAAGCTCTGTGAAAGGGTAACAATGCCGTCCCTGGTCTTTCTAGAACCTTATAAAAACTTAAAACATCTGGAGAAGGCTACATGTTTTCTAAGGCATCAAATAGATGGAGATGTTTGTATGTCTTGGTAGGCCTATTTAGATGCTGTTTGCACAACTCATAAAAAAGGATTTGGGGACTTAATTAAAGATAATATCAATAGCTAATGCTGCTCACAAGGAATGCAGCTTTTCTCAGGGCGAAACAAAGTCACTGTTCTTTAGATGTTCTGGCAGTCACTGATTCATTGGCACTGTTGCATAAAGCCTCTAAACATTATGAAATCTCCATGTCAACGGCACAATGTTTGGCCAAAACACGCGACATGCAACATCTTTACTGTAATATACAAATTTCTGCCTTTTTTAGTTTTCTTTTATTAGGCATCTAAACTTGGGTTTGGGTGATCGAGTCAATATTGTCATAAAGCATTGTGTTGCTTTTATCTAAAAATACCTCTGCAAGAAATAAAAACAAGGCCTCAGCAGAAAAGCAGTCCTGTACCTCTCAAAGCAGCAGATCTCGGAAATACAGCAGCCTAAAATAGACTCACTCTTCATAAAGATCTCCTTCTTTGTAGTTGCTGGAGCAACATCTGTGCGGCAGTTTCTTTAGGGAAAGAGTCGGGCACTGAATCAAAGAGAGGAAAGATCTCCTGCGAGAGATGAGTAGGAGGGCTTTCTTTCTCACACTTTACTGTCTTTTGCACTTTTCCCCCAGTATTGAAAAAGGAACCTGCAGCAATAGGACGGATCTAATAAAAGCCCATTAATGTCATCCATCCTGAAGTGTCTTAGGAAATAACACATGTGGAAAATAAGGAGACAGAACAAATATGGAAACTTTAGTCTAAGACTTGTACTCAGGTCACACTTAAGTCTCAGAAAATGTAGTCAATTTATACTCATATTAAGTAACTGACTTGATGTAGACTTATATTTATATTTATAGACTTATAAATATTTTCTCTGATAAAGACGTCTTTCTGTTTTCCTATAACAAATTTCACTTGTTTGCACCCACATTCTACAGCAGTGCTTTTTCCAGGTTAAAGAAATATATTTTTGGAAACATTTTTAAAAATATATTTTAAAATTAATTGTTCTGCAATAAGGTTACATCATCTAACCTGCAGCATATGGACAATTATTATTAAAAGGAGATTTGAGAATGGGATTGGACCTGTGACAAAAGACTTCACTTGGACCCTGCTTCAGAGACTAATATGTCAGAGATAAAGGATGTGAGGTCTGCTCGCACTCAGCAAATTTCTGGGACAACTAAAGGGGAAAACTCAAATGAAACTCAAGTCAGGACGGCAGATGCTCTTGTCAAGATTAAGCCCTATAGATAACAAGTCTTTGATGATGTCATATCATTTTTAATGTGTAATTTATAGTTGAAGGCATTTAGACCTCAGCCTTCACCCCAAAGCTCTCTTGTTCCTTTGGCCTACATCTTCAAAAACCAACTATACAACAAGTGTTAAGGTGTACTTCTGGGTGATGAGAGGGTGAGACCTGGTGGGTTACAGATCTGTGAGATTTAATTTCGCATAGAGCTTTGCACTTCCATGCTCCATGACAACCAAATGGACATAGTAAAGCAGTCAGACACGGTGAGTGATGAACGTTTAAAACGGCTGCTGAGGGAAAAGTGTTCTGTTTAATGTATAGCGTGACCAGGCTGGCGGAGAGAGAACGAGCGAGACACAAAGAGAGTGCTTCATGGGAGTGGTAACAATATTGGAATAAAGTTATAAGAGACAGAGACAAAGTGTGAGACAGAATCAGTATTATTAACTATCTGGTGTTACTTCCATAGCACATCACTTAAAAAAACATCACAATAAATGAGTTGCGTGTACCCAAATAATTATATTAAATCTCCTTAATATCTCATTAGTTTCTCCAAGACAGCAATGCCTTTAAATAGAGAGCACATGGTGAGCTTCAATCTCCTGCTTCTCTGTGTGTTCTGGCATTTCAAAAGACCTTGTGTCACAAACCAAAGTCCAAAATGTTTTGATTAAAATTGGATTTAATTAAAAATAATATAATCTTTATCTTTAATCTAATCCTAATCTAATCTTCGTCTAATTTTATAGCTCAGTATCATTACTGTGAACAAACATTTCTTTAGTTTCTGTTTTTATTTATTCAAAGTAACTTTAAATAAACATTTAAGACAAAGTTGATATTTGAATAAAACATAGGGAAGCCCTCTAAAATGAAACATACATGAGAACCCTAAAAAATATAGTTTATAGACGTTTAAAAGGCATGAATATAAATGCGTAAGTACCAGGAGAGAGATAGATCGTAAAAGAGAGCAAGAGAGAGGGTGGATGAAAGGTGTTGGGGTGATAAGGAAGGCGTAAGGCATGCAGGAGGTGATGAGAGTTAGATTATGTGGAACAGAAGTGAATCAAGGCCTCTCCTTTGAACCACTCATCATGTTAATTGAAACAGCATTGTGGGCACATGGGAAAGATCTGGATCACATTCACCGCCTTTTATTTAATTTGGCTCATCAGAAGGGGTGCGCCTCACCCCACCTATCTCTGTTTTTCCTCTGTCTCGCTTCCATTTTATTCACCACATGGTCATAAGTCACACAGCTACACTTTTGCCCCTGACGGGTTGCACCTTCTGAGCCCTCAGTGATTGCTTTGCACCAGCTTCAGAGTGATTCCTCTCTGAGGTGGCACAGGTTGACAGGCCTCCACTTCACGCCTCTCAGTTTGGACTTTAAAGCACCTCTAGATTTACTTTCAAAGACCTGCATGGAAGATCTTTGACCATACACTTTCTAATTCAAACAAATGAGAGCATGGGCCAGCAGCCGAGGGCTTATCTCATATCCACGAGGTGTTTTAGACAAGACACGGATGACCCGCTAATAAAATCTACTGTCTTCATGGCAACTGCTTACTAAATGTAATGGAACCTAGGTGATTGATTTGCAATGCGGTATATTGGCAGTGTTTGTCATACAAATAGTTGGAGACTCAACTCAGAATCGATTTTAATACAAATGGCATAAATATGGGACAAAAAGTACAACAACACAGTGGTAAAAAGTTTTTTCAAATAATCAAAACTGCTAATAATACATACAATTATATTAAATATATTAACAATATATTGAATAATTTATAAATTGCATTCATATAAACATTGCATTCTTTCTCTGTGAAGGATGTATGCAATGCAAACCTTAAAATCTAGCAAAACTTCTTTAGACTGTCTTTAGAGTTAGTATAAGTTGCCTACAGTCTGGAACAGGCTTGTGTCTGAAACACTATAATGTCTTGAAATATGGCAGCAACTATTTTGTAACAGAGAGATGCTGTATATACACAAACATGACAGATAAAACTAAATAATCATAATACACAACTGAAGCATCTAAAAAAATGATGAATAAATATGCTGTTGTGCAGGACCAGACCAGATGCTTTAAAGCTGTCTTCATTTCACACAATTACAGCCCACACTTGTCACACACAGCTGGAGTCTTTTTCAAATACACACATATATGCGTGCACACCTCACACTGCCTCAGACACACGAATTTACAAATACACACGCACAGGTCATGAACACCCTGGTCTCAACGTTTTGTTCATCTGCTTACAATAACAAGCTGTTTTTGGGAACGATGCGTGATAAACAGTCCCTATTCTTCATTCCTCTATGTCTAAAACTCATCCAAACTCCTAACACATCACAACTCCAAAGCCCAAAACTGGCTTCCTCCCACTAGGAGCTTCAAAAAGGGACCTTGGACAGTACATACAAACAGACCACCCCATAAACCTCTCCCTGAATCTATTGCAGTACCACTCTCCTCCTCTCTATGGCCAAACAACCTGCAGGACAGATGTCACCAGAGGAAATCCACTCATTGTGACCCCCATCAGCCTCTCTTTTCCGTTTCCTCCGTATATGGACATTTTCCTCCTGCCCTTCATGGAATCAGCGCAGGCTGTTGGACACATCATCAGCCACTAACATAATAATTGGGAAGCATCATTATATCCACTTCCTCTTTAACCTTTGTTACAGTATGCAGTAAAGCCCAGGAAGAGCTTGTGTGAATAACTAATAATAATAGAACCAAACAATACATGGTACAACAATAGTTATAGAATATCATCTGTGTAGTGACCATTAGAAGTAGGCTAATATGTACCCTATTAAATATCATATTGTGTTTTTTTAAACAAAACATAAAAAGGATCTCTCTTTTTAATATATATATATATATATATTATACAAATATTTTAACATTTGTATAATTGAACATTTGTCAAAAAGTGTATTGGCATCATTTAAACTTTCTTTTGAGGAAAAGAATAGAAATTACACAATATTACTAGTACAGTATTCAAACGTAATGACGTTTCCCGTATCAATAGCTGGACGCTTGTTTGATGTGAAAAGTACTGAATGGGGTTTGGAGTGGAGCGCTGTAATTGGGGAGGGTGGGACTCCGGCATGTGCACTTTATCCTTCCTTTCCAAAGACGAGCCAGGTACACACACGAGCTGACAGCTCACTGCAAACAGCCCTCAGCATATAAACGAAGTTACGGTAAGGGAGAGTTTATTTTGATTCCTCGATCGATTTGTCTGTTGTAGAAAATGTTTCTTTTGAACAATTTCGGAGCGCGTTAAATGAGTAGACACTGGCGGTACTGTTGAGGAGCGCTTCTCTTTGAAGTTTTTGGTTGGATCAGAATGAATCGGTCCGTTATTGAGAGACCCAAAAACTTGCTCAGCGTGTCTGGATGTGAGTGTTTTTTTAGATAATGCAAGAACAATCAATTTTATTCTCTGTCAACTGTAGCCGAGTTTGAATGTTTTGAATTTTGTCTTTCACACTCGTCAATCTTTCTAAGGTTTTACATTGTGAACTGTCAGACGGATCTTACATTTATCTTTATAGATGTTATAGATTTTAAATTCTCCGTGTTTTAAAAGTTATTGTAACAACATAAAAATTTAAATGCTTAAAACGTCAGACTATTTATAATCAGATCTATATATAATCTATTTTTAACTTGTTGTTACTTTACTATTTTTAGTAGTGCGATTCATATTCATTGTTTTGAATATGTATCGCACTACTAAAAATAGTCAATATGCGTCGTATTGTGACTGTTTGGATAACCTCTGGAAAATTTATCTGTAACAGCAACCTGAACCTTTGACTGAGTGTAACATCAGTTGCCACACTCTAAGCACTTCAAGATGTTCACTATCTCTTACACAGACAAGCAGGCACACACACGCACACTCAGACTGCTGTTTAAGGTAAATCCTCAGTTGTTGCTGTGCCTGCGCATTATGAACTTCTTCCAGAAACAGAATCCTCACAGCTGGGCTCCAGCTTCCTCTGCTAATGGTCCCAAGTAAACAATAATAAAGGCATGACAGTAAGAAGAACTTGACAGAAGAAGTAGGGAGGATAGAAGAGAAGGGGTATGGGCAGATACCAGGCAATGGACTGCTTCAGATAAAACAGAACTTTTGTACTGTTTAGTCAGGGTTGTATATGGGCTCTGTATCGGTATGTTTAATTGTCGTATATGTGGTGCTTTTAACCATAAATAAAAAAGCCCTATTTATCCAAAGTGACTTACAGTGCATTCAAGCTATATATTTGATCCGTATGTGTGTTCCTGGGAAACAACCTTTTGCACTGATAACACAGCGCTAGTTGAGCTACAGGAACACCTCAGTTATATTCAGCAATTATTATTACACCACCCTGCTTTTCATAACAGCATTGTCAATTGATCAAACCAAATTAGTTGACCACTATTTAAATCATTATTATCATTTGTAAATAGTTCCAAATCATAATACAAGTATTTGCATATTTAAACAGAAGTGAAACTACTGACGCAATGCAGGTCACTGACATTCTCATGTAAATTTAAAACACATGATGACTTTTTTTATTTATCTGATGTGCTTTACTGCCCAGCCCAGTTGATTAGGAAACACTTGAGCAACATTGCAATAACATTGCGATATATTACCACTGTTGAATGCTGATGAATTACAACTGATGAATCACTTCACCATCAGTTCCCTCCTGCTTGTTTTGGGTTATTTCATATAATTTAGATATTTGATTGACAGGTTATTACAAATCCAGGTTAACCGGAGTCTTGTCCTCTAAATAAACAGTGTCTGATTGATTGAGGTCCACGACCTCACCAACCTCACCTCTACTATGGCCGTGTGTGTGCGTGTGTGTTTTGTCTATAGGCTTACATCGCTGCAGCAGTTCCAGCGGCTTGTAGAATGAGTTACTACTTGGATCCAGTTTCCCCCTATCAGGCTCTTCAACCTCCTGACTGTCTGGGTGTAAGGGTAAGACCCCTCCACCTTACACTATAAATCACCTATGTTTGGCCTGAGATGCCCGCTACACCCTGTGCAATGCGGCAAGTAAACACACACTCCTGTGTTATGATCTGTCAAGCTTGTTGTTGACTGGGAGTTGGTTAAAATACAACTCACAAGCTTTACATGGTAATTTGCTTACAGTGAAATAATTATATGTGGGCTTTGAAATAAAAAGCTCTCATTGTTCTTTATTTCATGCACTGTTCTACTTCTACTTGTATTTCACAAGAATTATGATCTTGAGCCATCAGCATACAATTATTGCATCTGAGGGTTTCAAATGCGTTTGTTATCTGAGCAGGTGGCTGTATAACAATGCCAGAGCAGTAAATGTGAATGTCAATGTGATTTCAGTGGTATTACAAGGATTGTAACCCAGGAAAGACGCCTGCAAACCTGCATTGAATGTGGAACATTGTGTGGACACAGAAGGAAAGTGAGACAAGAAATATACTCTTGCCTCACAAAGAAAAAATGTGCAGACAGAAAGAAGAAATAACATAACGGTTTAAGAAGAAAAGACATTTACCTCCTTTAACCCTTATACATGTTGTCTATGGGTCAGAGGGGTCAAGGCTGTTTGTTGGGCCCTTGTAGGAAAGGGAACATGTTAGCAGTCCGGCAGAGCATATTGGGATTCCATGAGTTAAGATGTTTAATAAAGATTCAGGGAGGACATTTAGCCATTAGTATGCACAGACAGGGTTGTTAGTCTTTGAGACGGAAAGGGTCACATGCTAATCCGTACCCGACCCGGTCTCCACATGCAGGAACTTACCGTTCAGCTAATCTGCTCAGGTGGCCTCTGTGGCTTTTGAAATTGAGATGACTGTATGACTCCCACCAGGGTGAAAGGCTACTTGGAGGGGGCTTTCCTCCCGGTTCATTAATTTACATGTACCGAAGAAGAAAAGAACATTCTCTGATCTCATCACCCTCTTACCTCTATCTCTCTCTCATGAACTATGTATGAAGATGAGGAAACCTGAGAAACAGAGATCAGCATTCGTCTGTGTCATCAACCAGCTTATTAGCGCAATAGACTAAAAGCACAAGATTGCCTGGTGTTGTTGTTCCTGCTGAAGTGCATCTGTTGACACAGCACACTTCATTTTCTTTAAGGGTAGCTCAAGTACATTCTATGAAATCCTCTTCATCACGGAACACAACTCTTCAGATGCATCTCATTTGCTCTCTCTCTCTTTTTGATTGGCTGCACGACCAGACACGGCCAATGTGGTGCTGCTAATTTTCCACTCATCATCAGACTTCCCGGCTCCTTGATTTAGCCATGAGGATAAGGGTCAGGGTGGCATTGCCCTTTGTATCGAACGGGACCCTCCTGCACCCCATAAATCCAAATGCCGTCCTCCCTACTTCCTCTGTATCTCCCTCAACAACCATCTATATCTCTCTCTGCTCTCGTCTTTTCGTCTCCACTCCCCATGACTCCAGCACCGGAGTTTCAGACAGCCTAGCCTAAGATCCCCCAACCCAGCCCCCTCCCCTTACCACTACAATGACCACAGTTCTATAAACTGCTGCCAGGTCTTGGCTGATAACCACAGTCTTGGCTCAACAACAGAGTTTATCAGATAGGCAGTCGGTCAGGCTGCGGACACCTCCCCTTTGCTAAGGCCTGGAGACAGACAGTGGCTCGGATACCAAGGGATTCTGACACTAAAGGCGCTCAAGATGACAACTTATCTGTTGTGAACCTATATGAGAAATGGAATACATAGTCACTTTCTCTTTTTTTGTCTTTACCTTTGTCACCCTGCCGAAGCAAAAGTTAAAGGAAAAGTTCACATAAAAATAAAAGTTCTGTAATTAGGCCTTTTCACTGTCATATTTGAAACCTCTATGACTTCTGTGCAACAACAAAGGAGAAGTTTATGACAAGGGCTGAGCTGGTTTCTTCTTCAATCAAAGTGGATGTTGACTGGGAGATTTCAGGCTCAGAAAACAAAAAAAAAACACCATAGCAGCAATTCTATTTTAAAGTACAGTTATTTCAAAGTTATTTTCTGACATACAATATTGCCAGAGAACCCATGCATATGATTACACATACACAAAAAAGAGATACAAATATGTTGTGTCAAAAGAAAAGATTAAGATAATAATAATAAAAAACACTTTCAAAGCATCATTTAAGTAGTCTATGACCTACTGTATTCTAAAACTTTTGATATCTTTGTGTAAGAAACAAACTACACTTGATTTCAAATCTTGCATGCCATCCATGATCATTATTCATTTTATTTGCATGATAAAAGCAGCTTGAAAATTCTGCTTTAAATAATTCAAATTGTACTCTGCAGAAGAAGAAAGTCTTATGGGTTTCAAAAGACTTGAGGACATGATTTCAGAAAACATTCATAAATGATTACAGACATATTGACAGAACTGTTCCATTAAATACATGACCTCTTTTAGGAGTATGAATATCAATGTTAGATTTAATCTTATTTTTAACCTTAATTGACATTATTTTTAAAGAGCAGCAGTGATGCTCTAATAAACCACAGCCGTGGCCTCCACTACAGGCCACACGTCAAACTGGTGTTTTTTGTTCTGCAACCAGTCAACTCAACACTTTGGTCTTGATAAATCATATCATAGAAAGTGAACAACGTTTTTTTAGACAGATAACGATTCAGACAGATAAATCTAGAGCAGTACCATCTGCAAGCCTTGCAGAAATGCTGATTTATTCACCGCAGAGATGCTGATATCAGTTAACTTGTTCCTGTACCCAGCGACTCACAACATGCTTTGGAGCTCCACTAAAGTGAGACATGATTTCTGAGTCGTGTGGGGCTGTAGATTGCATATGAGGTTTCTTAAAGCAAATCAAAACTCACAGCACTGTCATCCAAACTAAATCCTTTTACGCTCTGCTCACTAAAAAGCACATTGTTTCATTAATCTAAAACATTCTTTTCAGAAAACCAACCAAGACCGTCAACAATTGAAAAACAAATGTCTATTTTCTGCAAACACACAAAGTCTACAAAATTACCTGTGATGGCATGTGCCATTGACCAAAGCTGATTTAACTATTTCGGTGGAGATTTAATTTATTTCTGAGAAAAAGTTTAGCATGAGGTATTTTCCATCAGAATGGGCCTGAGAGGTTGTATTCAGAAAATATCCTGCAGATTAAGAACTGTTTGGTCAGTTGGCCTGTTAGACAAAAATCACATTGGGGTGTTTTGGATATTAGGAGGCTTATTGAATACAACATGGATCAGCAATTAATTTGTTTTAGTATTAGTTTGTCGTCTTGTTGATGGACTCTTATTCAGTGAAATATTGATGTCAAAAGCTAATACTAGATACATTTTTATTCTGTAAGACATCTTCAACTCCCTGACCTTGGATTGTTGCTTGGCCTCCAGAATGTTTTGTAAATTTAAACATTGTGCCAAATAAACTTCTAAAAGTTTATTTTAGAAGTAGAAGTTCTTAAGAAACCAGCTGACTCAGCAAAGTTCTCCATTTACACGCATTCATTGTCTCGTTTACTTTGACTATTCTTCTCTCCTGGTCCGACGTCCCACCAAGATCAAAAGAATCAGAAATGCCTCTCAAGTGCTTGTGTTCAACAGAAACTTAAGCTGTTTTAAGCCACTCGTTCTGAACGTTTGTCACTCATTGCTAGTAATTGGTCATAAATTAGTCATAAAACTCACGAACATTTAAGATAACCAAGTAATTAAATATGTATTTTAAACACTTAAATGATAATAACAATTCTAAACATGTACATAATGGTAATGAAATTTTCTTACCATTATATACATGTACAGTAAACTGAAAATTATTCTTATATTATATATGTAATATAATTTGTAAGAAAAAAACAAGTTGGTAAAACACAATCAAGAAATACTTTCTACAGTATGTAATGTCTAACCAACCAACCAAGCTTACACAAATCGATTATAAAAATGTTAAACAGGTTTCCAAACACCCCTATCTGCAATATGTCACAGCATTGATTAAGCCAGTGTTGCTATGTTAGAATGGTAGGGATGCTGAAACAAACAGAGCAAAAAGTTTTAACAAGCACCATGGAGCCACAGTATTTACACTTTTCATAAAAGTCAACATTTATAGCTAACATGCTGTTGTCTCTCTGCATTAAACTGGGATAAGAGAGGTGATAACATATCAGCTTTAGATGTTTACATAGCAGCAAGTGCAATGTTTCCAGTAGTTTGTTTTTTTGTTTTGTTTTGTAGAGACCGAGTGGTGGGATGGCAGTTACTATGGTACCACAGATGCAGCCTCCTGCTGTGTGCTACCCACAAAACCCAGCCCCAGCCAGACCCCAGTACGCCCACCACATCACGCTGCAGGAGGTGCCCAATGGACCAGAGTGCAGCCCTGCAGGTAAAAGATCAAATGGGTGCTGGTGCTAGTACTAATGGGCTTAAAGATATCCAAAACTGAATGTTTTCTCATTATTTACTCACCCCAGATATATTACAAACAAATCTTTTATTAATGCACTGGAGTGTATGGATTTTTACTCTTATGGTAGCTGTATGTGCTGTTTGAATATTAATTTGTGTTTATCTGAAGAAAAGATGTCATATACATCTTGCCTGGCATTGGGGTGAGTAAATATTCATTTTTGGGAGAATGATTCATTTAGGGGGAGATAAGGTATGAATGCATAATGTGTGGACAACAGCCATTGGCTAATCAATAAAATATCATACTTTTTGCTTTACATTTATTAATTTGGCAGATGCTTTTATCCAAAGTGACTTACAGTGCATTCTGGGTATGCATTTATCAGTACTTGCCTGGGTATCAAACGGACAACCTTAGCACTGCTATTCGCAATGCTCTACCAGTTGAGCTGCAGGACCAAATATTTTTTCTTTCAAAATTCTTAAAAATAAAAGTGTATTTTACATGGTTCAGTTAACCCTATTTTTATTTATATTGCACATTATTGAGGATGATTCTGGTATCTTGTTTATACTGTAAAACGCATTAAATTACAGAATTATATTGGATTGTGAACAAAGTTTTGTGGTGACTTAAGAAAGAAGAGAAAGAAAAGTGCACAAATAAAACAACTACTGCAGAACTAAATGCATAATTACAAAAGGTCAACACACACTGGACACATAAAGCACAGATATTTGTCTGACTGAAACGTGCACACGCACACAAACTCATTATTTAATTTCTGAGGAGGAGGAAATGACAAGGCATCTGGTAAAGGCATCTCTTAAGGGTCAATGTCCCTGTTCATCCTCCAGAGAACAATGTTTTCTTTGCCACACTCAGAGTATGCGTAAGTATGTGTGTGTTTTTATTTGTGTGTGTGTATATGATGCGATATGGGGGAGGCAGCTCCATGCTCTGCATATTTTCATTCTGGACAATTTTTTTAAATGTTTATTCAAAATGAGAACATTCCACCCAGTGTTTGTCATCAGTCTCCCTGCTTTTCAAAATGATTTATTGAAAGACTGGAGACATGCGGCATCTGTATGTATGTGTATTAATGTGTGTCTTGGGGTGGATCCAGGATTGGCACCATTTCTTGGGTTACACCTCCAAGCAGCACACAAGGCCACAAGGGTCCAAGGGCATAAGGCCTTAGCAGCGGCCATTCTTTTCCCAAGCCTCGGGGCCCCTTGGGGAGTGTGAGGGGAAGCCAGGCCGGGTCAGGTTTGATGGGATTTGCTGATGTTTGTTGCAGGAGACAGTCGCTACAGGCCTCCGGCTTCGCCTGAGTAGATTGCACCATCGTAAACAGCGTCAACTGGAAAAAAACGACCTCTTGAATTTTTAATCCGAGGGCTGAATGCTTTGGCGATCCGATGTTTGATGTTTTATTTAATCTGTTAAGATGGGGGTTTAGAAAGTTGGATGGCTAGTTGTTAGGAGTTAGCTCAATCTTCTAGCTAAACTGGCAAAGAAGCAGCAGAATCCAGAGAAGAACAACAGTGGGTAACAGATTACTGTTTTTCAGTTGTTTCTTTAGTCTTGGATGAGGCAGGGTAGAGTCAAGTCTGAAGCTGTGAATGAGTTTTAGATGGTAACCTCAAAACAAACTCTTGAACTGTCACCCAAGCCATCGCATGTAAAAACCGTTGGACTGCTACAGCTGTTAGTCAGAATGAAACGGACCACACTCTCAATACCCAGAATTTCTCGTCTTGAGCAGTTATTCTGACTTTTACCTTACACTTCGATAACGAATCTGTAAAACACAATATGCTTAACCGTTAAAATTTCCCTTTCTTCACTCAAAAGGTCTGCTGCTTTTAAAAATGTACGGCAAGGGTTGTTGTCTTCAGCATGGTCTATGACTGCTTTCAATACACAAGCAATAACATAACATTGATTGCAGGTGAAGAAATTGGAGATTTCTTTTTTCAAAATGCCCAGAATATATACTTTTGTTAACCTCTAGGTAACAATATAAACTCCATGTGTAACCTGAAATAAATTATTATTAAACAATAGTTTTAAACAATAAATGTCCCAGAAACGCCAGCACTATTTTTAACAGATTTTTCTAAATCATGGCTATGACAGATGTCACAACACTGGTTGCCTTTTTCTCATAGTGATTGGCTGTCACCCGGTGTATTTTGCCTCTCGTTTGTATAAAGTTCAACATTTTCCAATTTTCTGACCATTTGCTCACTCTACAGCACAATCCCCACATAACCCACCATTCTGCTCCCATAGAGAATGAATGAAAAATGCCTGCTCATGCTCTGTTCGTACAGAATCGATCATACGTACAGATTCAACAAATTTGATCCATAAGCATTAACTCAAAGCTCTCACACACTGTTTTTGGTTCAGGATGACATCACTTTTTCTGCCATTTCGGCAATAGAGAAAATTTTTTGGGAAAGATGTGACTTAATGTTGGCTTTGTGGGTGTCTCGACTTAGGTCATTTTTTCCCCTGACCTTTTCATTTAATCACATGTGAAACCCTCCCATATTACTTTAATAGCTTGACTTGACACTTAATTAATCAGTGCCATATTGCTGCACATACAGAGGAGGCGGATTTTGTTCCATGACCCAAAGCAGCAAGCGCTCTCCAAATGGGCCTCATTTTGGTTTGCAGGTGTGCTGTGAAATGGGTTGTTTGATGCCCTATAACACACATAGAGACACGCAGACGCCCACATGCTTTCTAACAGCTCATGTGAGCACCATTCCGTGTAGCTGTACCTGTCTTGCATCTGTAGGCGCAGGTGCCGGCAGTTAAACCAGAGACATGCTGCAAACAGCTTCTGTGTACTACACATATGGACCTGCCTGTGGATTAGAAAATCTTGTGTCAGTTTTCTACAATGTGTCACACGTTGCTCCACAAGTCCATCAGTAAGAAGCAATTATTTGTTTGAATGTGAATTCTTAGTCTCACAGGACTTCTGAAGTTGACAATGAAGCTGTGGTTTTGTGTGTGCATGCTTTATGTTAGGTATGAATGTATGTGTGCATGTATGTAGGGTGCTGCTGTCATTATTATGGGGAGGGGGCCACATCCACTTTAGACATTTCTACATTTATTTATTTTTAGAGTTTCACCTGCTATGCAAAGAAAAAACTGTAGCCTGCTGCATAAAACTACAAATTGAGAACAAACCTTAGACATTCCATAGATACAAATAGGACAAATAAAACTGTTGGTAATTGAGAAAGTCCTTAAAAGATGGTGACAAACAGGATTATTTGGGGATTTTTCTTTCGGCAGATGTGAAAACTGTAAAATTCTTCTCAATAATATTTTAAAAATTATTTCTAAACTGCTTGTCACAATAATATTTCTAAAATCCTCTCTCCACTCGTCCAATTCACCAAATATATACAATTACAAAGATTTGTATTGCCTAAATTACACACACACAACAAGACTTTAAATCTTTAAATCTTAGACAGACTAAAATCTACACATTCTCACAACTCTATCCATCTGAATCACACAAATGCTGTGGACACCCACATCAACTCTTTAAACACACACGCACCCAGCTGGACTACATTGACAGCTGTGTAATGGAGCTCTGGGACCACAGCTTACGTTTTATGATATGTGATTTGAAAACTGGACAGCTGAATTGAAGGGTATGTAAGCAGGTAAGTAAGCAGCACTGATACTGAGGAGTGTGTGTGAGTGTTTATGCGTCTATACACATAGATGGTGTTGTATGCAAGCACCTTGCAGTTTGTGTGTGTGGGTGCAAAGGCTAAGCCTGTATCTTTGTTTATAGATGTATGTGCATTTGGGGGAGACTGCTGTCTCTGATGAGGGGCACGTCCTCGCGGGCCAAGGCCCATTTTTTCTGGGTTAAAATAAACAGATGACTGGCGGGGGTCTGGGGGTTATGGGAAAGAAGGAAACAGTGATGCTAATCAGTCCTGCACACACTTCCCCCAACTGTAAAACAAAATGAGAGAGAGACATACAGAGAGAGAGAGAGAGAGAGAGAGAGAGAGACAGAGAGAGAGAGAGAGAAAGAAGAGAATGTTTAGCTATAAGTGCGCATGAGTGAAAGTTTGGGACTGCAGCTCCCTTTAGCTCCATTAAATGTTGAAACCTAACTTCAGTTCCTCTCCAAATAATATTATTTCTTCATTGCGGTTTTCACATGATACATGATATTACAAATCAAATTCATAGGCAACAAGCAAAATCTTGACTAAAAATTCACATGGGAAATGTACATGCATAAAGAGGAAAGCAAATCATTCATGTTTGTTAAAGTTCAAAAAGTATGCTTGATGGTATAGATGATAAATCCTTCACCAGTCCACATTAGTTACCTAACTACATTTGAGAGCTGATAACATGTATATCTTATAAATAACAACATAAATATGTGTATGTTCCTCATGCAATTTAGTATATACTACTAAAGTAGTGTACTACACATACACTATATAGTGCTTTAATATTTTTGTCCTTTCAAGAGCTTGACAGACATGCTTAATATGAAAGGTCATTATAATGAAGTTTACTACAACTTTCTATTTGTGTTCTATGTAAATTAACAGCATACGGGTTTAAAAAAACAGACACAGCTATACATCTGTGAACTATTCACAGTTCATCAGTGTATCGTGGCATTCCTACAGTAATTGTTGGCTTCATAGAGACATCAGCCCTGTGACCTTTTAGATCAATGGACTGAGGTACAGCAGTGCTCTGTGTGTGTGTGTGATTGTGTGTGTGTAAAAGGCAGAAAGACTAGAGGGCATAGATGCCTAAAGAGAGGAGGAGGAGAGAGGCCGAGATGGCGGGATGTAATTTAATTTGCCACACAATGGGGTGAATAGCAGACACGTGGTGAAGCTAATGGAGGAGAGAGATGTCCTTTTAAGCAGAGCTAATTGATGAGAAATAGCTTAGCCTTTGTTGAATCAATCCCCCTCCTCTCTTTGGAGCCAAGAGGGACCCCATTGGTAAACCCCCAGCTGCTTTCCAGCATCTCCATTAACTATTCTTCTGCCACATTCAACACTGTCTCTACCATCACACAAAGAAACAATTCACACAAAGATAAGTGTGTCTGCTACATTTTACGTGTGTGCGTAGATTGTGTGAATGCTACATTGGGTAATGTAACAATATCACAGAGCAAATGTGTGCTATGGTCATATAGGATCACAGATTTATTGTGGCATCGTTTAACCCGATTCTTTAGTCCTAGTCTCAGTGTCGGCTAGTCCTATATTAGCCCTCTTTGAACTCCAGGACTTCATGAGATTCCAGGACTAACGATATGCTTAGAGTGACATTTGTGTCAATCACATTTAAAATACTAAAATACCATTCATATAAATACCATTCATTTGTTTTATATATATATATTTTTTTTTTCCATTTAATCCCCTTTAACCATATAGAATTCCATGCATATACTCTGGCTAGGCTCTTGCTGATAGCCTTTACACTGACATTGTACTGCTCAACTCATACCTAGTCTGATTTGATACCTCATAACTGTTGAAACCATGACAACAGCACTGTGAAGATCAGAGAGTCTGGGTAGAGTTTGCACTGAAGCCTTTCTTCAGTCTCTGACTGAGAGGGTGGCTTCAAGACTGAAGCATAATGAACTTCTTAACACAGCCCTGTTCCTCTCCTCAGGGTAAATTCCCAACTATGAAGAGTTCTAGGGCTAAACACATGCTTCCAGTAAGCGTGACGGGCCAGAGCGCGAGATGTGTTTTTCCTGTGCTGTATCCTGGAGACTGCTTGTTTTGGGGAGTCAACAACGTTAGACGTTAAACTTGAGATCCAAGTTGGAGAATGAATGAATTTCAAATTTGTGAATCAAAACCAAAACTCCCCCGTGTTTTTTGTAGTTCCAGAATTCCTTGTAGTTCCAGGAGCTCTCGTAACTTACAGGATTTTCTGAGAAATCCTTTTACCCTACATTTACCTCAGCACCAATTTGTAGCTGAGTCAAGAAGGTGGACATGGTGCATTACTGGCCATGACATAAATATACATATGGTGTTTGAGACCAAAGATTTCTCTTTGTGATTCTTCACTTTGTGATTTTGTGTAATTTTTGGGATTTTCCATTCAAAAATAGAGTCACTCGCATGACCGAAGGAAACAGTCTGGAAAATATTCTTAGGTACATTTTTCTGAATATTCAGCACTTTCATCAAATGAAAACTTTAGAAATCTCTGTCGTAGAGAACACTAATTCTAACACTAAGTCACACTAATTCTAACACTAAGTCATAGACTCTAAATATAGCCATATATCATCCAATTAAACATATTTACTTATTTAATTTACATAATTTATTTTTATGTAATTTACTTTTACAATTGAATAGAATGAGAAAGATAAAACTATTAAATTGGTGTCAAAGCAACAGAGAAGTGACAGGCTGTAGACAAGACCTCCTTTCTCATTAGGAGAAAAAGGGCCACTCAGCAACCTCTGGCTCTGATATTAGTCAGCAACCCCATTAGTCTTAATGGCTGCCTCTGGGTACAAGGGAGCCCGGTTTGTCCTTTTAAAAGTACATACAAGGAGCTCATTAAGACTTAAAACAAAGAGTATTAGTGGGTGGGGGGTGGAGTGAATGAGCAAATGAGTGACTGACAGAAGGGGGGGGGAAAGTGCAAGATCACCTCCTTCCATTAATTTCCCCTCCCCCTTTAGGTCTCATTGACGGGCTCCTGTGAGGAACTGACCACAAAGCCCCATAAAGGCCCAGCCATTTCCATAATCGCTCATATCTGTCAGATGAAACACTATCCAGATGGCTTAATGGACGTTGTGTAGAATCCCTGTTTAAAAATCTATAGCTGATCAATAACTCTGGCTCCCCAGCACCATTTGGAAATGTGTGCTACCATACCTGCTGCTCTGTAAGGTATCTTAGTATTGACCCAAGTAATAGGGTTATTCTAAATATAAAGACTTGTGGTGGCCACATTTGTGCTCCATTCCATGTGATAAACATGGCAGGTCAAATTTAGTTTTACGGAAACACAACAGTTTGCTGTGAAGTGTTTCAGGCAGCCGTTCCCACAGTTGTCAAAAACGTTGGGCTCCACTTAGGAAACAAACTGATCAGCACATAAAAATTGCAAAGGCAATCTGTTACCATGGCAGCTAATTGACTTTGAGCAGTCACAGGCTCTCATTCACATCTCCCTGCTTCCATTCACCACCTTTTTAGATGCAAGCAAATCTTCACTCAGATCCATCAGTAGAGTGATTCAGTTTATGAAACTGAATTTGAACTGTTTGCAACTGTTAAAATAATAGAGAAAACATATCATAAACTTATGAACAAAATTCTAGATGAAGCAAATATAACCTTTGTTGACGTTTGATCACTTGTAGTCTACAGACCTGAATCTGCAGACATCTTTTCAAGATGTGTTTATTACAAATGCTGTTCCAGACAGGAGTCCAAACATTGGCTAGGATCCAGCACTAGATGTGTTGTGAGAAGAACCTTTGTAAAACCCTGGGTCTGGGCGTTTTACCGATCTAGACAAGGTGGGCAGGAAATACACTAAGGTGTTTATGAGGTTTGGGCCGAAGTTATGAGAAAACTTGTTACTTTCATATCATTAGGCAGAGAGGAGACACGCTTTTTATCCTCCTTTGTTTCTTGTTCAGTTTTAAGCAAATTGGTGTGCTTTAAACTGAGCATTGCATCAGCAATTTAGAGAGACGAATGAGATACTAAAACATGAGCCAGTGGTTACACTGATTATAAGTGTTTTTAAATAGATTGAATAGTTTTCTTGCCCTTGGCAGATTTCCCTAAGAGTGTGAGGTGTGTCACATTCATCATTGAGAGGTCAACTCTCAACTGGTTTTGGAAATCCTCATAAAACAGCAAGTATGTGGATGTTTGTGAGCTATTACTCTGATATGACACTTTTAGCAGCAGATTGCATCAGTGGAGTTAAGCAACACTTTACTAGTGTGTTTTCTTAGCTTGAAGAAATTGCTCAAGACTATTCACGCAGATAATGGACAAGATGTTACCTCAGTTTCTGAGTTTCACAGTTTCAGCTTTGCTGTGGTAATAGTTAGTGAAATGAACAAATGGGAAGTTCCCATAACTGGGAATAAGTGGCATTTGTACATAAGAAATTACTAAATTCTTTGCCAGGTCAGATTTAATCACAAATTCTTTAATTAATGGTGACAATGCACTCATAGGTGGAGTTTAATTTTTATGTTTATAATAACTGGGTTGTGCAGGGGGCACAATTGCTGCATTTAAAACCTTTTTTATATTAAGAAAAGTTGTTTACTTACCCAGCAAACAGCCCACATAGCAAATTTTATTTGGCCCAGGTCCGGCCCACACAACCCGCTTTTGCTTGGCCCACATACCGCAATGAATTAGGGTCCTAGTGTGGACCAGGTCTGGTTTCCAGACAAGGCCCACACATGGGCCATAACTGGTCCAAGTCTCAGCCAAGTTTATTA